>CAJRST010022223.1:17628480-17642625 GCA_907169785.1 Menidia menidia
AGAGAGAGAGAGGGAGCAGTGGGTGAGAGAGAGGCAGAGAGAGAGAGAGAGATGGACAGAGTTAGAGGGCAAGAGAGAGAGAGAAAGGCAGCAGAGGGGGAGAGAGAGTCTGAGCAGAGAGAGTGAGAGAATGGGTGAGAGAGAGAAACTAGAGGGTGAGAAAGAGAGAGAAGGACAGAGAGAGAGAGCAGAGGGAGAGTGTGTGAGAGAGAGAGAGAGGGCAAGAGAGAGAGAGAGTGAGAGAATGGGTGAGAGAGACAGGGCAGAGAGAGAGAGCAGAGGGATTCAGCCTCTAGAGTAACTCATACAGGTCCAGGCAGGTAAAGGTGATGACTCCCCCCCAGGCCCTGACCTCCCCCAGCGGGCCCCTGGCCCTGGACGGCGCTGCGGTCCTGGACTCTCCGCTGCTGCCCCCGCTGGCCTCGCCCACGCGGGCGCGCTCCCCGGACGTGATCTCGTCGGCCTCCACGGCGATGTCCCAGGACATGCCGGAGATCGCCTCCCAGACCCTGCAGCTGCAGCGGGGTTTGGTGCCCAGCCTGGAGAGCCTGCCGCTGTCCGCCCTGCAGACCGACAGCATGGCGTCCGCCGCCTCCGCCCTGCACCTGCTGACCTCGCCGCGCGCCGCCAGTGGCGGCAGGTACGGCCGGGGGGCGTTATTACTGTTATTTCTGTTATTTCCATAACAGTAATAGTCCATTTTAGCCTTTTGGTATTTAGATTAAATCAGATTAGACTACTGTATTGATCCCACAGGGGGGAAATCACATGTTACAGCAACAGTGCAAAAAACACACACAAAGAGAAAAACACAGAAAAGCCTAGCCGAGGCAATAAGTATTCAATTAAATTTTGTTTATAAAGCACCAAATCCCTACAGCAGGTATCTGACAGCACTTTCCAAACAGAGCAGACTGGACTCTGGAGTTATCTAAAGAGGAGACACAGGCAAGGAAAAACTTCCTTTAGGAGGCAGAAACCTGGAGCAGAACCTGAGAGGGGGGGGGGGCATCTGCCTCCACTGTAAAAGGTTAAAGCTTTTCCTCTTTAATAAGAAGCACTGCTCCCCTCCAGGCCATAATTCTGCTGGCTGTAAACTCATACAGGCTCACAGGAGTTTGAGAGATGAACTAAGCCGTTCTCTTATCATCCAAAACATCCGAGGACTCCAGCCCAGACTTTCTACCGACCCAAACCCCCGCTGTGCTTCCTCCCTCAGCCTGCTGCCCCTGGAGCTGGGGGGTGGAGACGCCCCGGGGGGCGCCGCCGAGCCGGAGCCCCGGCTCAGCAACACGCCGTCCCTGCTGGAGAACGCTCTGTCCCAGGAGAGCCCGGCCGGGGGGGGGGGCTGCGGACGGCGGCGTGGGCCACACGCCGTGGCCGGCGGCCCCAGACATCACCAGGGAGACCAGGAACAGCCTCAGGGACAACGGCCTCGGAGACTGGTCAGTCCCCGAGTCCAGCAAACGCCCCCAATCACAGCCGGGGGGTCGGGCCGCGTCTAAAGACAGTCTGCAGCTTTAGGAGGAAGTTTTAGGAATTTGCAGACAGTCTACCGGGTTTAGGAATTTGTAGACAGTCCACAGCTTTTATAGGAATTTTTAGGAATTTGCAGACAGTCTACAGCTTTTATAGGAATTTTTAGGAATTTGCAGTCAGTCTACAGCTTTTATAGGAATTTTTAGGAATTTGTAGATAGTCTACAGCTTTTGTAGGATTTCCGTACCCATAAGAAGCTTCATGCACATATTCCAGAGCTTGAGCTCGTGAACACAGAATAGGGCAGAAATAGCTGGTGATGACTGAAAGCCACGATGTTTCCATTCAGACAATGACTGGAAAGTTGTTTCTGGACCGACATCGTGGAGCTTCGTCCCACCTGCCGGATTAATGTTGTGGTTTGCTCTTCAGTTCCAGAGAGGACGCGAAGGACAGACACCTGGGCTCACCGTACCACCGGCGCTCCTTCCACCTCACACAAAACGACAGTCCGGACGGCGCCGCCGAGCAAAGGTTAGCCTCCACAGTCCCGGTCTGAGCTCCAGCCGGTCGGTCGGTCGGAGCTCCCACAGTGTCTCCCAGAGCACATATTTGACTGAAGTCTCCCTCTTGCACACTCGTCAGTGACCCAGATGACGAGGTGGCCAGTCTGGCGTCCTCCTCTGGAAACTGCGGCTCTCACGCGTCTCACAGACTGCCGGTGAAAGACTGGAAGTCGTCCCCACGGGGCTCCCCAAAGATGAAGAGGAAGATGAAGAAGGACAAGGGGTGCGTTTTTATTGGCTTTTATCCAGAGCAGGAGGTGTCAGAGGCCATGGCTTTGAATATTTATACACTACCAGTTTATGTTTTTCTGCCTTTAGGACAATATGTTTATTATAGGAATTTAATCTTTCATTTTCTGGGCAGAAAACTTAAAATGACTTGAATGACTTTATTGATCAGTGAATCCACTTTGTTCAGCTTTCTGACTGCAAAATGACAGCAGTTTTTGTGTTCCCAGCATCAGTTATTAGGATAATAAGTTCCCCAAGTCCAACTCTGCTTTCCTCATTTCATTACCAAACAGCTTCTTAAGCCAAACATCAATTGATTTATGCTCTGGAGAGCCATCAGATATCCCATCATACACATTGTTCAGGATATCGGCGGCTCGGTTCATTGATTTGAGCGTCAGAGCTAAACGCAGTACGCTAACATTATGTTTAATGATTATTTCATCTCTCTGCAGTGAATCCTCTCAGTCCCGACAGATGGATTCTAATCAGGTAAAGTGTGTCTTTGTGCTTTGGTCTCTCCTCTAAAAGGCCTCACGTCCCTCCTCATGTCGGCTGCAGCTTTGCTTCCTCTGATCCGACAACCGGGCGTCAAATTGGGGCTTTTCAATGCTACTTGGTGGCTACTTGGTACCTTCAGGCTGCCGGGAGCTTTTTGATGTTGTTTGGACAAAAAATTCTCAGTTTTATTCTAAGCATGCATGTGTGAAGCCTTTTCTTTTTAATAAGAGCCAGTGCTTTACCTCCAGGCCACGTTTCTGTTTGCCGTTAGGGAAAAAATCAACCGAAAAAGGCCAAACTAGCTAAATAAATTCACCCGTTTGCTTCCGAAAAGCATGTTGCCTTCACAACATGCTGAAACGGCATAAAGCTTTAACACAACATAATAATGAGATAAATGTTTCAGGCCTGACGCGTATTAAACCGCGTTTTCAGCCTTTTTAGGCCTAATTGTTGTTTTTTATGGCCTGATCTGGTTCGTTAATCATCCCTGTTCCCCCCCCGGAGCAGAGAAATTGTTAAAGTTTGTTGTTGTCCCTCCTGTAATCAGTTCCCTCAGTTTGTAAATCAGTGCTGATTGTCTCTGCTCCTTTAAAGTTTCTCTCCATCTTCCTGCAGTTTAACGCTGAAACTCAGGAGGAGCTGCTGATGCTGCTGCGCGCCCAGCAGAGGGAGCTGTCCGAGCTGTGGGGGCAGGTGGAGACCATGCCCAGCACCATCATGTCTCAGCTGGAGCACCTCCTGATCAAACATCAGGAGCACGAGCGTATCCTTTTGACAGTTTTCTGCTCCCTCTGTACTTCCAAATCACAAGAAACGGACAAAAAAATAAGTAAAATAATTAAAAATAAAATATTATAAATAGATTGAAAATAAATACACATAAATAAATAAATATAAATAAATTAAAAAATAAATGATACATACAAATAGATTATATAAAAAAAATTTAAAAAAAGTCTTAGCCAAAAGCGGCCGAGTGCTTTGTCTTTGCAGCCCTCCTCTCAGAATCGCGTCCCCTCGAGCCTTGACTCATCTCCACATCAGACCGCAGACTAGAGCGAGTTCTGGCAGAGAGTCAGAACCACCAGCAGCAGCTCCAGGAGCAGCTCGGCCAGCAGCTCGGCCACGCCCTCAGCTCGGCGCTCAGCAACAGGATGGACAAAGTGCTACGAGAGGAGCTGAAGAAAACCGTCCCACAGAGTGAGAACACACACCACAGATCAGCCACACTAAGGGCTCCACGCTGGCCCCAGATATGCCAGTCAGCCTGAATAAGGAAGATGTTGTAAAGCAGTAATAACACTCATGATATAAACGGTAATCTAAGAAATACCTATGATAATAAGAATGATAATATAAAGAAAACACCTAACAATGCTGCTGATTTTGATAGCAGCTGCCATTGAAATAGAGCTTGAAATGTTCCCACATGCACTGATGGATGGATGCTGCATATTCCAGGACTAATCGGGGTTCTCCTCAGCCCCCCTTTCTAAAACCAAAGCTCCTCAGAAGATCCAGTTAATGTTGTTTAATAAAAACAGTTTTTCCAGCACAACTCTGACATCCAGAAAGAGACTAAATCCAATTGATCAGTTTCCACACCGATTCTGGTCCTAGCTGCAGTTTGCTGCATGTTAGCATTTTTAGGGGACAATTACAGGATTTTCAAAGAGCTAATGAGTAAAAAATAATCTGTATTAAAGCACAATAATGGCTGTTTATGATGGATAGTTCCCAGATTTGGAAAGAGTGAATTAGAAAATAATTCCACACCCCTCGAAATCCAAGAGCTGGAATATTTAATTAATTCACTGTGATGCGACCATATTGTGGATTTTTGTCAGAATGGCACCCTTAAACGACATTTCTGCACAAACATGAGAAAATAGTGCATCTCAGTGTCCAAATGCCTGTTTTTAAGTCTCAGCCTTTTCGAGTCGTTTATCTTTTCCAACATCTGTCTGAGCATTTTCAGGCTTTTTGCTATTTTTTATGTCCCCTTTTCATCTTTCTTTAAGTGAACTGAGGAGGAAATACAGTTTTTAACTCATGAAGATGTGGTTATGTAAGCTGTGAGCCTTAAAAGGCCCAATTCTCAACTCGGCAGCAGCAGAAAAGGGCCGAAAACACGACCTTCCAGATAAGCTTTTGTTGACCAGAAAATACAACAAACAAGAGACTTGTTTTTCTTTCAGAGCATTTTCAGTACTTTCTGACACAATGACTGTACAAGGTTCCTAAAAGTAGGCAGAGGAACGTAGCAGGATGTGAAAAGTTTGTGGGAAAAGCAAAGTAAGAAAAGTCAAAGGGGGATTAAAAGAGACATAAAAGCATCTATAAATAAAAAGAAAACACGGAAAATCATTTTAAACAGTCAAATGAAAATTATATGCATAAATAAATGATGTGAAGGTCAATTAAATGATAAAACGAAATGGGACGCTTTAAACAGATTCATAATTATATCTGCAAATGAAAGTAGAAATGTAAAATTAAGTCTAATTTTCTAAATTATTGATGCATTTTAAGTGTAGTGGTTTATTTATGGGGCCATTTGTATATTTCTGCTGTTGTCGTTAATTCTGTCAGTTTCAGAGCTCCATATTTCAGCTCTTTGGACAGTCGTAGCCGTTTGAAGACATTTATAAACAAATCCTTTAAATCAACCCCCCCGCCGCACACAGACAACATCTGCCAGCTGTTAGGCCTCATTTTCAAGGTTTCCAGGACGAGCGTCTGCTCATGTCCCCAAACTGTCTCCAAGTATCACAGAAGTCTCGATTACGGGAATAATTTACAGCTTTGTGTCCGTCTGTGGGAATAAAAGACTGTTGAGGTTAAAGATGCTTCTCAGCAGTCTAAGATTTCAATACTTTAGTTCTTTGAGGTTTTCCTATTCAGAGGATGAAAAAAGGGAAGGTTTTTTTCTCTCCTTTTTCTAATAATCTCACACAAAAACCAGGGACAGCTTAGAAAGAAGTCTGTTCTGACTTTTTGCTTCTGCTCCCACTAAAGTCAAAGTGCAAACATGGCAGAGAATCAATAAGTTATTGTGCCATTTAGTGTCTGAGCTCGTCGGGGCAAAAGTGAAGTGAGAAATAGTTCAGGCTGCTGAGGTGTGTTGGACTGAGACGCCGGAGCTAAAAGTAAGCAGCCTCCGGAGGGATGTATTTCTGCCTCGCCTCCCCTGCCCTCTAACTCAAAGAAGAGATGTTGCTTTCATGTTTTTTCACATTCTCCAGCTCGCTCTCCTAATTACCCCGGAGCTCTTTCAACGTCCTCCTCTGTCCGCAGCCATTTCGAAGAGCCTGGAGCCGGTGACGGGCCAGATGAACAGCACCATCGCCGCCAAGCTGACCGCCGTCGAGGTCACCCTGAAGGACAACGTCAGCAAGGTGGTCAAGTCCAAGGTGGGTGCCGGTTGGGCTTTAGCTCGCCGGGGGGGGGGCCGCGGGTCCCGTTTTCCATGTGTCTGAGTGGCGTTTCCCTCCTCAGAACACCACAGACGCCATCGGGCGAGCGGCGGCCGAGGCCATGCAGGGCCCCATCCAGGCGGCCTACAAAGACGCCTTCCAGAGCATCGTGCTGCCCGTCTTTGAGCGGGGCTGCCAGTCCATGTTCCAGCAGATCAACGACAGCTTCAAACAAGGCACACAAGAATGTAAGCGAGCCCAGAGCCCAGAGAAAGGCGCTTTAGATCCAGCCTGGGGGGTCCAGAGCCACCATCCAGCCCTCAGTGCTTCATGTTTGGTGTCCCCACAGCCAGTTTTGAACAATTAATTTTGTGAAAGCCTCTAGTTTTTGGTTTTCCTCCTCCTGTTAGATATTTATTTGTTTGTTCTTGCTTGATGAAATCACAGTTTCCCGGCTTTATGTGAGGAAATGAGGGCTGGCGAGCTGCTTCTGCTCAGGTTGTGTCTCTTTGTGTGTCTATCCGCATCCACAAGTTTTAATTAAGTCACCGTCTCAGAGAAGTTCCCTCATGTCTGCTTTTCAGGGTGAGTTTCAGCTCGGTTCAGCTTGTCTGAGCAGTAAAAAGCAGCTTTATATAAGATGAAATTGATGGGAGCCAGAGGGCGCCGTGCACTCGCTCCGAGGAATCCGAGCGAAGTGAGAAGTTTAAGGAAGGAAAACTTCCCTAAAACAACCCAGAAAAAGTCCCAGCTAGGTTTGCCTTAACTGCCAGTGGAAAGACAGCGTTTCCCTCTTTAATCGGAGGCTCCTTCAGTCCGTAAAGCCTGTAAACGGAGCGGCGTCCTGTGGGGCCGAGTCAGCGAACGCGGAGGGGGCGACATTTAAGACGATCACGACGAGCTCGAATCATCGTCTTTAGTCACCCCTACAAGAATAGCTTGGTTTTTAAATACCACCAGCTTGTGTTTGGCGTGAAAGCCGTCTGTTGCCGCGTAACAGCAGCACCAACTGTTGTTTGTTGCTGTGCTCGGAGGCCAAACGGGCGTTCAGGCGTCGCTCTGCAGAGGAACGCCGTCCAAACCCACCAAGCCTGCGTTATATGTGCTGCTGTCGGCCGGGGAATTAAACCAAGTCTCCCCAATTGTCCAGTCCTGGAAGCCCTGCATAGGGTTTAGGGGATTTATTTTATCCAAGAGTCTTAGTCCCTCTGAGGAAGTAAGATGTAAATAGATAGAAGTTTTTATTTAGAAGGTTTTTTATGTCTTTATTTTTATCTGGAACATTTTGAGCATTTCGTTTTGGCATCTAACTATTTGCTGAGTGATGATGTCATTTGGACCGGTAGCCATTTTCTATTTTATAAAGCGGTTTGGTCAAAGAATCCTGCTAAGAGGTCTGGGGGGGGTTTAACTCCACTTTTATCTGCATTGGGGACGTTCTCAGGCTTTTTTCCCACTGGTCTTAGTTTGGTTTTGTTTTCCCACCTGGTGTAACAGCAGATGAAGAACTCCCCCTCCTCCTCCTCGTTTCTCTCGAACCGCAGGGGGTCAAAGGTCATGGCCGTTTCTGTGGTTAAACCTCTGTCTGTGTGTGTGCCCGCAGACATCCAGCAGCTGGAGGCGCACATGAACAGCAGAAAGCAGCGGGAGCAGGAGGCGCGGGACCCCGTGGTGGGCCAGCTCCAGCAGGCCATCGACGGCTTCCAGAGCTCCACCGATCAGCTGGCCAGCAGCGTGGGCGCCGCCGTGCGGGCAGAGGTCCAGCACCAGATGCAGATGATGGTGGGAAAGTAGGTATCGGTGCTGCGGCTCCTCGGGGGGGCCAACCCCGACGATTTAGGCAAACATGTGACCCGGCTGTAACGATGCTTATGGGGCGTTTTAAAGGCTTTAATCAGAGCTCTGCTCCTAAAACCGGCCCATCTTCCATAATTATGCTCAGAGGCATCAATCCGATGGCTCTGACTGTCATGGTTTTTCTGCTGTAGACGAGTCAGAGTCATAGTAAACTCTTTGTTTTTCTGCTGTAGACGAGTCAGTCATAGTGAACTGTTGGTTTTAAAAGGCTCTACTCGGGGCTCTGCTCCTAAAACAGGCCCCTCTTCCCTGATTATGCTCAGAGGCATCGATCTGATGGCTCTGACCGTCGTCCCTCTCTTTTGTGGACGTGTTGCACATCAGCAGAAGCCTGAGCTGCGCAGCCTTTTGAGCAGGTGCATAATGGATTGGGGGAGTAAAAACAAGCAAAGCTTAATCCTGAGGCTAATGTACGGGCATGAATTCGATCAAGTCTCTTGTTCCCAGCACAATTAATTCTGTGGCCTCCAGAGTTTATAGATTGTCGTGGGCAGGGAGGAAAGAAAGTGGCCGGATAAGTCAAACTTTTAAAACCCAAAGAAGAGTCGTCTGTGGTTCTTTGCTGAGTGTTTTGTGCTCGGGGAGCAGCTTTGTGTCAGACGGGGATGAGATTTCTCTGTGCTGTCCCTCCGCAGCCTGCAGGAGTCCATCCTCAGCCATGTGCAGCGCATCGTCAAAGGGGAGGTGAACCTGGCCATGAAGGAGCAGCAGGCGGTGGTCACCTCCAGCATCATGCAGGCCATGAGGTCGGCGGCGGGCACGCCCGTCCCCACGGCCCACCTGGACTACCAGACGCAGCAGGCCAGCATCCTGCAGCTGCTGCAGCAGGGCCAGCTCAACCAGGCCTTCCAGCAGGTGACGCATGAGGGCCGCCACGCTCAGACCATCACAGTCTGGGGGGGTACAGGGGTACAGGGGGACAGGGGCAGAAAAACACTCCAGTGCTCTAAACCCTGTCCGAATGAGCATTTTCACTTATTTATTATGATTATTATTAATAATAATAATTGTATTATTATTATCATCATTGTTATTATTATTATCAATAATTGTATCATTATAAATTAAATTATTTATTTAAATTAAAATAATATTATTATTATTGTTATTTTTATTTATATATTGTTAATGATTCATATTTTAATTTAATATTTATTTTCAAGTTTTCTTCCATGTTTAAACAGTCACTGGTTTGGAAACTGTTAGTTTTGTAGCTGTAGATGTGTCAAAGTTATAGTAAAATGTTGTTTTTTCTGCTTTAGATGTTTTGCAGTCATAGCAAACAGTTGTTTATGTAGATGTATATGTTTTGGAGTGATAGTCATCGTTAGAGATCGCTTGAGGACAACTGGACCCTTAAATGAGAGCTGGAGGTCCAGTTGCCTTTTTTCCAGCCTTCTGATGAGTCATGGGTGTAGAAACTTGCAGCTCCGACTCAAAATGTGAAACCTCTGGTGTTTTTTTTTTAGCTTAAAGTGAATAAGGACCCCTCTTCCCCCACAGGCTCTGTCGGCCACTGACCTGAACCTGGTTCTGTACGTGTGTGAGACCATCAACTCCCAGCAGGTGTTCGGGCAGCACCCCTGCCCCCTCAGCCAGCCCGTGCTGCTGTCCCTCATCCAGCAGCTCTCCTCCAACCTCGCCACCCGCTCAGAGCTCAAGATCAGGTGAGAACAGCCCCCGCCGCCGGGTCCGGGCCGGAAAAAACCCGCCCAGGGTTCCCGCTCCGGGAGCCAGTCAGCAGTTATTGCGTTTGGAAGATGGATCACCAGTATCTGATAGTCTGTGGAGTCATAATGAGGCTGATGGAGGGCAGCAGCTAACGAGCGCTCATGATTCAGGCCGAGCAGATAGGACACGTTTACACGAGTTACTCTAACAGCAGCCGATGCAGCAGCGACATGTTCTTCAGAGCAGACGTCAGCCGCATCGCTCAGATCTGTGAAGGTCCTCAGTAATACAGGTCAAGCTCTAAAAGTCCAGTTCAGGCAGCTGGAGGTGAAGTTTTCTATTAGACGTTTGGCCTCTGACGTCTGGCCAAGAAGCTTCTGATGGTGGAGCTCTGAGGTTAATATACTGTAGCTGGAACTAAAGAATTAGGGGGAAACCAAAGGTGGCTCTGGTCCCTCCTGCTGGGGGCCATGCCCCCCCTCCATGACCCCAATTGGGCGCTGAAATGGGTGGATGGAGAAAAAATGGCGTCAGATCTGGAAAACGTGGACTGCTGCTGCTTTAAATCCTGACTGACAATGAGTTCCCCTCCTCTTTCTCCCTGATGATGTCATCACCACTCACCCGCTTTGCCCCCATCATCCGTGATCCCCCCCCCCCCCCCTTCGGCGTCTCATTTCCACCAGACGGCGGCTAGCTCGCTGCCCCGGCCGCTCCTCGCCGCCGGGCTCCGGCTGCACAGCCACATCAGACCGGCTCTCTGTTCTCCGCCTGTCCTCGCTCCGGTTTGATGTTTTATTCCAAAGAAGTGTCCCGTCAGAAGCCCTCTGCTTGTGTTCCTTCCCCTTTCTTCTCTGCAAACCACCGACTGGAGGCTTCTGCTCTTCTCTGCTCTGACTCAGCCTTTTCTGGGGCCATGGACGAACTTAAGTTTGTTCAAAGGCTCCTTTTTAACGCCTTTAAATAGAGCCGCTAACAGCCACTTTAAGTTTTAATCATGCAGGAACACCCTGCTCTCAAACAGAGATAGAAATCGGCCAATAAGGAGCAGCGAGCGGGATAGTAAATCATAACGGCGTCTAATGAAAGATAACTCGGTTTGGCTCAGGGTGGAGGAGCTGATGGGATTTATGATCTGTTGTGCATTCAGATGTAAAAAATCGGCCCCCGATTGAATCTGCTGACGGGATTTAGGATCTGTTGAGCCCTCGAATGTTAAAAATCATCTGCCAACTGAATCTTCCTTAAAAAGAGATGAAGGAAAGAATGAAAAGTTTCCACTAGCAGGCAACAAAAACCAGTTGTTTTTGTCAGCTCCAGGTTTTTTTGTGTTATTTATTTTACATTCGACGTTCTACTCATGAACAAATGAAAGTTGTGTTGTTTTTTTAACCTGTTTTCATGTGTGCTGAACTGGTCCAGAGCTCACAATAAAGTTACGTCGTGCTTAAAAAGATGAAAGTTTTGAGTCTGCTCGGCAGGTTTTTGTCCGTCCGATCGGCTGACCTCTGACCTCTGCCCTGTGCCCTCTGCCCCCCCCTCAGCTACCTGGAGGACGCGGTCCTGCACCTGGACCACAGCGACCCGCTGACCCGGGACCACATGGCGTCGGTGCTGGCTCAGGTCCGGCCGAAGCTCATCGCCTTCCTGCAGCAGGACCCTCACAGCCCGCTCAGCAAGAGGGCGCGGCGCCTGGTGATGATGCTGCAGGGCATTTTCAACCTCTAGGAGGCCCCGCCCCCCCGCCGCCGCCCCCCCCACACTCCTCCCCCCGTCGGGGGCGCCCGGCTCCGGCCCGAGGGGCGAACGGCAGGCTGGGACTTCCTGTTTCCCTTCTGGAAGAGGCCGGGCCTCCTGGGCTCCTCCTCCCGGGCCGGACGCCGGCGCCGGACGGGGTCGGAGATCCGCGCACCGCCGTCATCATGAGCATCATCATGTCTTCGTCTGGCCTTATTTCAGAAATAATTCTAGGCATCACAAACAAACAAAAAAAAAAAGGATCATTTTCGACGAAGCTCCCTTTAAAACCCGGAATAAGTGGAGGCCATCGTGGCTGCCGTCCACCAATCATCAGTCAGGCTCCTCCTGGTGTTTTCCTCCTTATGTTAACCCCTTTTTTATATAAACCTTTAGTATTTGTAAGCCATGTATACTTGCTTTAAGAGTTGTTAAAGTAGCCTAATAAAACACTTGCTCCATGTGATTGTTACTGAGCTTATTTGAGCAGATTCCCCAAATCGAAGCTTGTGTTCTTGAGGTTGAGTCACTTCTGCCCGGTCTGCAGGTTCTGTTGTCCGGGACCCGTTCAGGTTCTGATCCGGTTCTGCTGGCGGAGGAGAGCCGGCCCCCTGCAGCCCGTCTGTCTGGGGCCCTTTGGCTGCTCGGGAGGAAAAAGGACTGGTGCAGGAAGTGCCTTACTGTGTTTATCTGCTTGTGGCGGCGGGCGCCGCGGGGCGCCGGCTGATTGGCCGGCTCTCCTCCAGCAGACCTGGGGCTGTTTGTGTCATGTTCTCTCTCTTTTCACTGTGTCAGCTTCCCTGTGCTCGGAAAGGCTCTGTTTGTTTTACGGTTTATTTGACCCTTCAAGGTTTTTTTTTGGAATAAAAAATGAAAGATTCACTTGAACGCGTCTGGTTGTGTTTTGGCTCCGCCCCTCACAGACACCCGTCCATTAGCGTCCCCTCACACCCATCAGCACGCCGGCGGCCGCATGGCGCCCCGTTTCACTCCTAAAGATGTAAAAAAAAGACTGGAGCTTCAGAAATCCACACATCCTGTTTTTTATGTTGTACTGATCTGAAAGCCAGCAGCTCGTTGACCTCTGACCTCAGGACCTTTGTTGCTTATTCAGTGTTAAATGTATTTAGTTTATTTTTTTGGAACAATGAAATATTAATAATCTTATGCTGATCTGACACTTTTTCTGCTTTTTATCTTGTTTTCAGTCCTCGTAGCTGAGCGTTTTCAGAGGCATGTGTTTTCACTTTTAAGCAGCAGCTTAAAGTAGAGACTCGCAAGGAAAGGAGGCAAGATTAAAGGGAGAAAGATAGTTTAAAAAGTCTTCGGCCACCTTTAATCTCTTTAGATTCTCCCTCAGAGCAGCCAGACGTCCTTAAAGGTTTGTTAGAGACTCTGATCCAGGATTTCTGAGCTCTTTCAGGTTTTTTGTGCAGACATTTTTGTACTTTCTCGTCCAGTTTGAATCTTTGCTGAGTCAGAAGAAGGCCCCTAACTCAAGGGCTGAGCCTTGAGGATGGAAACGGGTCAGCACCAGCTGCAGAAGCTCTGTCCCCCCTTCCTTCATCACCCTTTTCCTCCCTCTCTCCTCTCTGACCAGATCAGCGGGACGGTTCTGCTTTAACCCGAGTCGTTTTTAAACCACAGCATCCGGTCACTGCTCTGCTCTCTCTAGTTTAGACACCCCCCTCCCCTCCTCCTGTCCTCCTCCTTTCCTCCCCCCCTCCCCTCCTCCTCCTCGGCTCGGACGCGCCCTCCCCCTCAGCGGAGTGCAGCCGCGCGCCGTGGATGCGCGCAGAGGAGCGCAGCGCTGCCAGAGGACGGCCGGAGATAGTCTCACCCACTCCGGACAGAAAGATCCCCTCTGGACAGAAGGATCCACTCAGGACAGATCCACGCAGGACAGAAAGATCCACTCAGTACAGATCCATTCCGGACAGATCCACTCCGGACAGATAGATCCACGCCGGGCATTTCCACGCCGGACTGCGGCTTTTGCTCCCCTCGCGTGGAAAGTTTGGAGTCCCCCCCCCGCCCGCGGCAGGAACTTGTGGCTCCACGGGACGACCCACGGACCGTCGGCCGGGCATGGCGTCCCCTCCACTGACCCCCGCGTGGCTGCTGCTCGTGCCTGTTGCGCTGCTTCTGGGTGAGTACCGAAAGCAGCCGGTTCTCGGTCCGGACCGGGGCTCCGGTTCCGGGTCTGATCCGGACGGCTCTGGTCCGGACCGGCCCGGATCAGACCCCGTCCGGTCCTCCCGGTGCAGGTGTCCAGATGCTGGAGGCAGCAGCACCTGCCCAGATGTTGTCCCGCGCGCTGAGAGTTTCGGACTCCGGTAGATTTCCGCGTCCGTTTTCGGGTCCAAACGGGTCTGGGACGGACTCTGAGGTCGTGAATGCGGCAGGAGGGTTTGGGTCCGTGCAGAGCCGGATCCCGGTGCCGGATCCAGGCTGCGGAACCAGACCGGGTTCCGGGACAGAGAAGAACCGGGAGCCAAAGGGAGGTTTGCCCTGGGCTTTCTGGGTTTTTTCTCAGTTTGGCGACACACCGGACACTGCCCCGGTCACACTGGTCAGTCTGACGGCTCCACCGGCCGGAGGCCACCGGCTGCCCCGGTTAGGGAAGCGTGGCCCCCCAGGGGGTCCCGATGGACCCCCCAAAGCCCCCCCAGTCCCTCCTGGCG
>CAJRST010022223.1:17652623-17666575 GCA_907169785.1 Menidia menidia
CATCCATCCATCCATCCATCCATCCATCCATCCATCCATCCATCCATTTCTTTGTCCATTGCCCTTTTTATTGAAATGTCTCTGGTCCAATCAGGAAGAAGGGTTAAGGGCTTCAGGTGTTTACAGACATAATATGAAACGTTTTGTCTTTGTCGGACAGATTTGCTGGAAATTTTGCTCATAGAGTGAAAAGATTGACAACAAAAAAGGGATATATAAGGGACCGGTGCCGGATTTAAACATGGACGCGACTCACCGGTCAGCCCGGAGGCTCCAACCAATCAGAACAGAGCCAGAACAGCTCCAGCCCTCAGCTCCGGGGCTCAAACGGGCCGTTTGTCTGTGTTATTCAAAAGGAAATGTCCAATTCAGGCTTTGAGCGTGTTTATCTGTATATTTTTAAACTATTGTGTTGAAACTGTGTGCGATCAGGTCTTTAAAAGACCTTTAAAGGATGAAAAGCTTTTGTCACCGCTCCGGTTTTAAACTGTGAATTTATTAGGCTGGTTTAAAAGCAAGCTGTATTCTCTCAGCTAGGAGGCCGACGTTTGACACCGGGAGGAAAACGCTCTCATCTTGTTTTACCTTCAATATAAATTATTTACTTTGTCAAAAGCCCTGTGTTTCACCCCCCCCCCCCCTCCTGCTGTTTTTTTTTTTTCTCACACCCAGACCCGCTGGAATGGCTGGTTGAAGTCGGGGGAAATGACACGGGATCATGTTTTCTGGGGGAAGAATCGGAACGAATACCTGCGTCGTGCATTATGCATCCGTGCTTTGTGTGGGGATGAAAAAGTCGTGGATTTTCCTGGAGACGGCTGAAAGTCGCCTTGCTTCCGTTCGTTCTTTCATCTGCAGACTTTGAATCGTGCGACAAAGACTGTTAACAGCAGTTGAATTAATTTGCCCCTTTTTTTTTCACGCTCATGTTTTCTTTATGGATCGTTTGGAGCGTACAGGCCTTCCGACTCTGTAAATGCCTCTTCGGATGAGAACGAACACGACCCTGTCCAAATTTACTCCACAAAAACTGTGAGAAAACACACAAGATTCTAAAAAGCTAACTATAACCCCCAAAAGGACTGGAGGTTTCTGCTGGTTTGGAGGAGTTTTGTCCCTCTTTGCTCTCCGTCTGGTTTGTGCACAGCTCTCTCTGATGCTCGTTCTGGTGTCTTTCCTCCTTGCCGTTTTGCTAAAACGCCTGAAAGCCGACAAACTTCCCCCCCCCTGACCGTCGGCCAATCAGAGCACCGATCGGCAGCTTCTTAAACGCCGTTCTTTTTCTGCGTTTAGCGTTTCGTGCGCTTTTGTTCGTCGGAGCTCGTGCGATTCTGAAAAGAAAAAAGCAGGTCGTCTTTCTAAAGGTGAAACTGTCAGAGGCTGTAAATCCCAGGAGGCTGGAAACTCACACACATCTGCAGACGGCTAAATGGATGCTGTGTGCGTGTGTGTGTGTGTGTGTGTGTGTGTGTGGTGGTGGTGGTGGGGGGGGCTGAGGTGCTAACAGTGATAAGTTACAGTAGCAGCCTCAGAATTTGGAGTCAATAAAGGCTCATTAACTCAACAAGCGGGTCGGAGGTTCAGTCCTCCGCAATATTACTCCCACTCTGTCTTCCCAGTGGGGCAGGTGTGTGTGTGTGTGTGTGTGTGTGTGTGCGTGTGTGTGTGTGTGAGCTGCTGGATCAATGAGACAGCATGGTTCATTTCCTCTGACTTTATAAAGCAGGAGAGGGAGGAAGAGGAGGGAGCCGAACGCAAAGCACACGAAAAGATGACAAATAATAACACGCTAATGGAAAAGAATGATGGGGGTGTTAGCAGAGCTGAGGCAGGAGCTCAGGTTCAGGCCCACCAAACCCGGACGGATAATCTGGCTGTAGCGACTCGATTGTCGAGCTCTGCCAGAGAAGATGAGACCGATGAAGGACGAGTGAAGGATTACACATGAACTGATTCAGTGTTTGCTAAAACAAACCCTGTAATGTATAAAAAAACACGACATCAGACTTTGAAATAGATGGCGAGTTATTTAGAGTACAAAATACAACAAAAAATAGAATAAATATAGTTTAAATGACCAAAAAAAGAGCTAAAAAAGACAAAATAGAGCAGATTTAGAGCTTAAATGATCAACATTGAGCTTAAATGAACAATTAAAAGCACGATGGAGCTAAAATGACCAAAATACAGCAAAAATTGAGCTAAATTCTGAAACTGAATGAAACCAGGAAGCACCATGTGGACGTTATCTGAGCAGAAACAGGGAGGAAAGGCTAATAATGATAAAAAAAACAAACAAAATAAGTTGAAAATAGAGCTAAAAAGACCAGAACAAAGCCAAAAGAAGCTAAAATGAAGTTACAAAGAAGCAAATCAAGCTAAAACAGAGCTAAATGTGTCCTGTCAGCCATCTAGCAGCAGCTGAACCTCCCAGAGTTCCCTCAGTGGGTCAGAAACTAAATGTGGACTGAACCCCAGCTCTGATGGAGGGTTGGATCCTCCCCAAAAGGCAGAGCAGAGCTTTGGGACGTCCAGCCCAGACTCCTGGGAGTCCTCTGGGTCATTCTGCTGAAGTTTTCCTGATCCTCTCCAGTGATGACACCTGCTCTCTTTGTGGCGTTCCTCCCTAATAGACGCCACCGTTTACCTGAGGCAGACCTTAATGAATTAATCCAAGCACAGTCCCGTTTCCTCTCTGTTTAATTGCCTTCTCTCTGCTCCTCTTTCATCTCCTGGTTTTCCTGGGCTTTGTCTCCGTGTCCCTAATCATTTTAAATCGTCTGTGCTGTAATTCCCTCTCGGCCGTCCCCTCTTTCCCCCCTAACTGCCTCCACTTGCCGGCTCTCCTCCACTCTTTTATTGCTTTACATAACGCAGGCTTACTAAACTGTTTTTGACTCATTAATCTTGCATAAAACTTGGTCGTGAGCTCCCTTTGACAAGCTTTTAGATTGAATAATGCAGCAGCCGCCGGTCGATGGCTTGCGGTGGGCGAGCTCCGCCTGTGTGTTTGGATACGATCAGATTTGTAGGTCAGCTGGTTTGGTTTTGTGCGGATGCTATTTTGATCGGTGTGTCGGCCAGCTCTGCCCCCCCCCCCGGGGGGAGGTGGCAGGGTATGGATAACTTTATATACTCCGCTTTGATAAGGAACCAGAATTCAACTTGGATGTGAAAATTAACTAAAACCGTTAAAAAAAAGGAAAAAAAAGCTGGTTGCCGTGGTAATGAGTTTTGCAGCATCTTTGCAAAACATTCGAAGGGGTGCTGTTGTCTCATAACAGCCCATAAAAGAGACCATTTGTGGTGGTTTTAAATGGATCTCCATGTTTGAAGTGCGTTATTCACACATCAAACGCACAAAGAAGCCAAACATTCGACTAAATCTTGCATTCGGCCACCCGGTCGAGTTTAAGTTTGAGGTCCAGTTGATATTTCAGCCTAGTTTCAGCGAGCATCCCAGCTGGTTCTGAACAAGAGTCTCAGGAATGTGATGTTGTGTAATAACATTGAGTCAAATCACCTTTAATTGTTGTCTTTTACGTTTGCTTTTACGTTTGGTTTTTCTGCACAGTTTTGAGTCCAGTAACTGCAGCACAGTTTGCAAATCATTTAAATCCGGAAATATTTGGATGCTTCTGTTTCCCTGAAGGCACAGAGGGATCGATACCTCAGTAATTAAACTATTTCCACCCAGAAGTTTAGAAACAGCCACGAGGCTGAGAGGGAATCAGAAGTCTGGACGTGATGAATACCGTCAGCTTTCCACGCTGTTCTGTCCAAAGGAGCATTTAAAAATGGAGATTTATAAGGGTTTTGTTGGACAGTTTGCCAGCTTCTCCACAGCAAAGTCCCCCAATTCAAGAGGACTCCTCCACTTCCTGGTGTCACATCAGATTTGATCCCCCCCAGCTATTTCCTTCCCGCTCGGCCAAAGAAACAGAGAGTTAATAATCTGCCCAGACACAGGCTGTCCACTAAACGTCTGCACCCATAGTAGCATCCTAAAATAACTACACACAAAAGTGCAATCAAACAAATGTACTATGGGAAAGAGATATTCAAATGTTTTAAAATATTTAAAAAAAAACTCCACATGGCTGGAACTATTTGACTGTGTGAGCAGGAAGAGTTGTCACATGTTTTGTCTCTTTTTTGAGAAAAAATACCAAAAAACCTGTGGAACCAGACCCACTGAATCCATCCGGTGTCTCCAAAGTGTGTCTGACCTCCACTTTCAGAGCAGAGCGACACCCTTTTTCTTCTATTTGACGTTAAATGTCACTGTTTCAAATCCAGGTGTGCCCCACAGCTGGATGGGTAGATGCTGAGTGTGCACTGTTCTGTTCTGTGCACACACCTGACGGAAACAGTGATAATTATTCTTAGAGAAGGGCTGAATTTACATGAGCTTTGAGAGGGATTACAAATGTCCACGGACGGCGGATTATAAACAAGGTAATTATCTTGGTGCGCATCAGCGTGGAGGATCAGAGCCGGGCCGCCGCCCCTCGCCTTTAGAGCTGTTAACGCCGGCGAGGGGCGCAATGCGTCGCTGGCATGTTCAGTCGGGGCCAAATCGGATCACAAAGAGCTGGTGTGTGCATCGGAAACAACACTGGAGGAGTTTGGAGGCAGAGAGGAGCCACGGCTGAGTCAGAGCTGGAGGCTTTTAGGACCGTCACTGAGGACTGACGCGTTTCAGGGGGGTAAATAGTTGGAAAACTGATGTGGGGTCGTTTCCCTGACCATGTCACACCCTGAAAACGTTCCAGGAGCGTCTAAAAATCTGGATTGCGGGGATTCTCTTCCTCAGCTTTATGTTCAGAATGACGCAGCTTATCCTGGTTTGGATCGAAGATCCCGGATGGTGTTCCTGGTGTGTGTGTCCTTACCCCCCCGATCTCCTCCGTTTTATGAGCCAGAGACCTCACACCGATCAGGAAATCAAATGGAAATTAAAGGGTTGAATAAAAGGGCTTTAAAGTCAAAGTCAGCTTTGTTTTCCAGTCTGTAATACAAACTCTGACATGTTCAGAATAGACCTTTTGTACTCAGTTTTGTACCCCTGCTCCCAGACAATTCAGTAAGACTTAGAAAAAAAGTCTTAATATAAGAAAAAATTAAGAGCATAAGTATAAACTATCAAATAAATGCTCATGTGCAAAAAAAGAAATGGCAAAACTGTAAACCGAGCATAAAGATAATACAAATGACTGCTTGTGGATGCTTTGCAATATAAAAAAAAGGAGCAGTGTGTAACAATAGCTTATAACTTCTCACTATTTCCCCTGTTTGTTACTTTTAAAGCTCAATAAGCTGCCGCCTGATGTAAACAGCGTCCCCGCTGACGGGGCTGCTAATTAAAGCCCACATTAGCAGGAGCTGAGCGTACCAGCAGACACGATTCCTGCCGCACAGCCTCCCGACCGGAGAAACTCTCCCTCTTCCTCTGCCGTCGCCGTGGCGCCCGGAGGAGGCGGGTTTATTGTTGCTTAAAGCCGGCCGTCGTCAGGCAGGAGCCCCTGAAACGGCCGGGAGTTATTGCAGCGAGCGCTATAGCATTGATTTGGTTTTAATCACCTGGCAGCCTCGGCCTGAAACGCGAGCCAAGGCCCGGGCCGCCGGCCGTACTCCGAGATGAGACGCGTTTGAGCCAAAAGGCGCCGCGGAGAGCCTCCTCCTGGGGGCTTTTTTTTTTCGGGAGCAAACTTTGGAGCCGGCTCCCCGAAAGAGCAGCGTCTGATCCCCGGCTTCTGTTTTAATCAGCCAAAAGCTGCTCTGAGGAGGCGCACGCCGTCAACATTTACAATGGCGAGCGCGGCCTTTGGGGAAATCAGCGGGAACAATCACGGCCGCCGCTTTTGTCTTATTGGGGGGCTGACAGATATTTAGCACAGCGGCACACGTCTTTGTCTCCGTCTCGTTATCTTTCGCCTCCCGTCCGTCTCTCTCCCCCCTTTTATCCTTCATCTCTTTTCCTGCTTCGCTCCCCCTCGGAACTGCACCTCCCTCCACAAACTCAAACCTAAATCTGAAGCGTTTCCCGGCCTCCGCTGAAGGTAGTTTTCCCTCTCTCACCTCCTCAAGGTGTCCTCGTCTCCCCAGAGCCTCCTTTAACTTTCATCCCACTTTTCCCGCCCTCTCTTGGAATTCCTCGTCCTTTTATTTCTCGGATAAGTGCCCCGGCTGTTTTGGCTCAGGTCCCTCCGGGGCGAGTGGCTCTCTGGGGGGCTTCTTTTTACACGTGTGGGGCTCAAACTGAGCCTCGTCAGGGCTACTGCCCAGATTTATTTATTCCATTCGGCCCTCTTTGGTGAAATGCATTAGATTTGAAGTGCTCTGGTAAAAAAAAAAACCCACTGTGGACCACAATTTAAGAAACATGGAATTTATTTCCATTTGAGGTCATCTGGAGCATGAAGACTTTACCAAATTGAAAAGTTGATGATTTATACGAACTTGAAGCAATTAAAGTGACTCAGAAAAGCATTTGGGTTTTGATTTGCCCATCTAACATTTAACTGAAGTGCACTGAGTTGGCCAGATGAAATCCAGGACCAGAGCACAACAGCTTGAGAATAAAGTCGTCTGTTTCATGACCATTTCCCAGTTTTACTGGTCGAATGCGGCAAATCGCACAAAGAGAAGAAAAAAAGCCACAAAACTCACCTCACCGCAGAAAGCTCATTGTGCAAATACTGTGCTATTGTCATTTTTAAGCATTAACAAAGTGAATAAATGTCTCTTTTGGAGCAAATAGAAATAAATATACAGTCTGGTTTGTAAAACCTACATGGAACATCTTGTTTTTTGCTCTGTTTGGCTTTAATGCCGGGAAGGGAAACACTTATCCGCCTTATCCATGTGCACTTACTGCAAATTTAATAAACTCTCCTTCAATCTGACCTCCTTCAGTCATTCTGAAATATTGGGAGGGTTCTCTTCCACTGTTAATCTGTCTGAGCCGTCAGCTTGTTAGCTGGTTATCTGCCCGTGAAGCTGATGGAGACAGTCACTCTGCCAAAATCCTCCGGTCTGGGCTGCTGTGCATTTCAAATTCCCTCTGATCCGGCCCACTTTGTGAGCGGTGGTGTCGGCTGGTGTGGGCTTAGCCCACCTTAATCACACTCTGGATGTTTGTTTGTCAGTGGGCAGAAACAGGTCTGGCAGCCGTCAGCGTAATTGGCTATGCACCAGGAAGTTAAAGCCAAGGCGCAGCCTTATTACACTGCTGTTTCCCGGCAAATCCTCCGCTAACCGTCGCCAGATAAACCCCCCAATTTGGCGCCGCGCACGAGTGCAGGATGTTGAGGATAAAGGCTGGATTAATACAGTTGTGACTCGAGGAGGGAGAAGCCCCGGAGCTGAGCTGTGAAAGCGACCCGGAGAGCTTCAGCTCCGGCGGGTTTGCCCCGGCTTATCGATCTGAGTGCCACAGACGTATAGTGTATCACCTGGAGGAGACACGGTAGACGCAGTGATACGGCACTCTGCTGCAGTCCTCTGCTCTCTGGGAGTGCAGCCGCAGACGCAGCGGCTAATGCGGCAGCCCGCTGCAGCGTTTCCCCGGAGGAGGACCAGGAAGCCCGGCCTGAGACCTCCAGAGTGGAGGGTGGAGGTTTGGGAGGAAACAGCCGGAGTTTTCCAGGCTCTGCAGCACCTGCAGCCTTAACTGCCCACTCTGATGCAGCGGCTTTGTTCAGGGACAGATTCAGTCCAACGTGCTCCTCCTGGGCTGGATGGTAGATTCCTGTTAGGGAGAAAGTTCCTGGTTCTGGTTCCAGAGGAAACCGTCCAAAAACAGACGTTAGGCTGATTAAGGCTCTGCCGGAAGGAGTGAATATGAGTGTGTGTGTAATGGAGCGACCTGTCCAGGGTGGGCCGGCCTCTGGCCCAATGACAGCTGGGATAGACTAAACCTAACCCTAAACCTAACCTTAACCCCCTCTGATCATAACCCTAAACAAAATCCTAAACAAAACCCTAAACCTAAACCTAACCCTAAACCTAACCCTAACCCTAAACCTAATCCTCACCCTAACCTAAAACCTAACCTTAACCCCCCCAAACCTCACCCTAACCAAACCCATAACTAAAACCCTTACCCTAACCTCGAACCCTAAGCCTAAACCTAACAGTTTGTACAGATTAGAAAAGGACTACTAAGGTGGCAACCAATCATTTTGTCATTAGAAAATTCTCCCAAAAAGCCTTAAGGTGTTACTTTTGTGATTGAATTTTTTTTTTATACAAAGACACCAGTAAGACCCAGACCACCCACAATCAGCCACTCTATCCAGGCTAACTGCATCTATTCACTGGTTCTTAATATTTCGACCCCCACAAACAGCAGATAACAGGCCCAGATGAAACGGCTTTGGTTTAAACCACTCAGAGCTTTTCCTGTCACCACGACTATCAGGACTAAATTAGTCCGCTAGCTCCTGTAACTTCGGCCCTTTTGAGCGCTGTGAGATCGATAGCTTCAGCCTCTCCGGTCCACTGAGGATAAATTGGATCCTCTGAGTGGGTCTGGAGACCAACCGTCATCTGTTGTTGCGTTTCAAACTCGCTCTTCGTGTCATGGAGACTCAACAAGTGGCTGGAAAAGCGGAGTACAGCGGCCTGTGGAGCTAATGAGGGAAGCAGAAATCAGCTCCTCTGGACGGTTGCTGGTTAAATCCAGCTGTGAGACGAAAATCTAAACTAAAAGCCTTCAGCTCTGTTTCGGAGCGACCTCACAAAGTTTTGCGGGCTTGAGCCAGAGGGAGGATCCTGTATCAACCCTCTGCAGTCTGGAGGTGCCACCCATTGATTTTTCTTCTTCTCAGGAATTGTTGCTGTGGAGCAAAGGGAAGCAATTACAACGGCGTTCAGAGGCGGGAGCAGATGTGCTGCTGACTAAGCGCCGTGCGAGTAAACCTGTGATGCTGTAACCGTGGCAACGCTCATTGCGGACCCGAGAAGATTTTTTTTCCCCCCCCCCCCCCCCCAAACTTCAGCCTGACCTCCCCGGTCGCATCGTTTGAATTGAAATTGACTTAAATCATCTCATCACTCGATCGAAATCACCTGAGTCAGCAGTTCCTGTTTCCCCCGGTGGCAGAGCAGGCGGCTCAGCCCTCACAGAGGCTCATTATCATTTGTAAAGAAAGGAATTACCCCCCCATCCAGGAGGAGGATGGGGAGAAACAGCCCTTTTTCTGTGCCTCCACTCCTGTCTCAGCTGTTCGAAAGGTTCTAACCTCCTCTAAGTTTTTACCTCCTGTTAAAAAACAACGGACCTGTTTGCTTGGCCGGCTGGTTTTGCCTTTTCAGCCTTTTTTTGGGGAGATTTGTTGTGGTTTTGTGGGTCATTTTAAGGCCAAAGTCAACCGAGGACCTGAATAAACTCAGTCAGGGAAAAACGAAAAGCTCCTTCAGGGAAAATAGGCCCAAAAAGGAGATAAATTCACAAATCAGAAACAAGTGTCTTCTTCTCCGCAAATGAAGATTTTCCTACAACTGCTACAAAAATGATGGGATGTGTAAATATGCTGTAATAAGTTCTGCATTAGGATAACGGCAGAGAGAGGCTCCAATTTGACCAATTTGCATCAAATACAGAGGACACACACACACACGTTCAGAGCTGAACCAGAAGCCAGAAGTAAAGTTGGAGGCTAATTGGATATCATGTGTGCTTTGCAGGGAAAGTTCAGCCGAGTTTTTACTTCACATCCTGTTCCCGCCAGCTGAGGCACCAAACAACGTAGAGGCCAGAGATGGACGTGCGGAAGTGGAGGATTCTCCCTTTTTGACTGTTTTACAGCCTTTCACAGTCAAAAAGGCTCAAATGCTCATTCAGGATCAGGGATTGATAATGTCTGACTGTCTGTGGGCTCCCTGAACACACCACGCAGACTCAGGTCACGAGGAAGAAACTGAAAATGCCAGAAAACGCATGATTTTTTTCATTTGTGCTGCTAATGGCCGTCTTTTTTGTGATGGTTTAGGCTGGGCTCATCTGGTAAAACGTCTCCTTGAATGAATGCGGCATTATTATCGTAGCAGAAGACAGAACAAAGCCTTCCATTAGGCGCCTCATTACGATTTCCTTTTAATATTCCATCAATTCAAAACCCTCCTTTTCCTCCTAAATCAACAAAATTCAGGAAACCTTGGGCATGTGAAGAGTCTACCGCCATGTTTGAGGCCCTTCAGGGCAGAAAGATGCCTCCCATGATGCAATGCTGGGTCACCACAGAACAAATGTTGGTCAGTTACTCTCGGAAAAGCTCCAAAAGCTCCACATGTTACGAGAAATCAGCCTCAAACTGAGCTCGACACTTTTAAACATGGATCCTTTTGAAAGTTCCCACTTTGTGTGTGTGGTTTTATTCTAACTGTTTAATAGATTCCCACCGGACCCGGCTGGAGGTCAGAGGGTGGCAGCACATCTGGATGGTCCTCCGGGTTCCACCGGTCAGCCTGATGGAGGTCTGGCCCAAATTAGACATGTCGATCGAACGTTTCAGTTCAGACTTTTACCATAAACTCTCATTTAGATTTGGACTCATTTTTCATGTGACTAACAGAGTCAAAGTTTCTGGATTTTTTTCTCCTTTGGTGTCTTTTTTCCTGCTTTTGAGTTGATGTTTGGTGCGTTTTTTTTATCTCTGATTTGTTGCTCTGAGGTTCCTGCCCAAACCCCCCGAGGTCTTTTTGGCTTTTGGCCTTTGTTTGAACTGAGTTTGAGGTTTAGTTTGTTATGAAGCGCATAAACTAAATCAAGCACATGCAACATATACTGTATATATATATATGTGTGTGTGTGTGTAGGATGCATTCAGGGTACCTGTGAATCATTGGGACAAACTCAGGATGCATTCAGGGCACCTCTGAAATGCTTTAAAATGCAGAAATGCGTCTTTCTGCTACATTTCTCTCCCGGGTAACTTTGAATTTGGCCTCCAGACTCTGTTGCAGATTGTTTCTGTTGCTGACAGACTCGCTGAGCTGTGGATGAGATGAGTGTTCACTCCCCGGGCTTGTTGCTTAGTTGTGTTTCACTGTCAAACTGTGTGAGGAAAAGGTGTCGCAGTGGCTGCCAAACACGTTTGTTTCCTGTTGACGAGCAGCTACTCGTTTTCCAGTATCGTGAAGCATGAATGAACACCGAGGTAATGCATCTGTCAGGCACAACAGCGAGGAAACACGTTTTCATTTAGTTTATTCATTTGTTTTTGTGGAGTTTCTATTTGCTGCTTGACATCAAAACACGATCAGAACCGACAAAGTCCGATAATTCTGCCGGTAATGCTCATTATTGATCATTCACTGCTGAGAACAAACTCACTTCACTTCCTGTTTACATCACTTTACTGTCAGAAACGCACTAGTTTGTCCGTTAGCTGTTCTTGGACTAAAAAATGGGGACTCTCTGGACTCTCTGAGAAGCTATGGGCTGATTTACAGACAGATTTACATGTGATAAATCCCACAGAGAGACACTGGATGTCATCTAGACCTGCTAAAAGTGGCAGAAAGTCTCCCAAACAGCAACGTAAAAAGGGAACAAATATGCTAATGAGCTGCTGATGGAGTCACCTGCTCTGGTTATAAGCTGTTGTTTTTCTCTTCTGGTCCCAAAATGAGCCGGAGATGCCAGTGGAGGACGTGGGATCCTCTCTGAGGGCGTAAAAAACAGCCCCCGCCGTCTCGACGGGCGCGCGGCTCTCACGCGATGAGGCCTCTCCGCCCGGTTGCTTCACACTTGTTGTGCCTCACAGACCGGCGTCTCCACGGGGAAAGTTACCACGGCGCCGCCTAGAAAACACCGTGAAGGAGGGGGGGGGGAGCATCATTCATGGACGGACTGACACCTGAGGAAAAATAGCTGCAGGTCTAATCAATGGGAATGAGCTCCCAGAGGGCTGGTTGTGTGTCTGTGTGCGTCAGCAGCATTTCGGTCCAGTCAGCAGCGCCGCTGCCAGCCGGGCTCAGGAATACATCAGACACCACTGTTTGCTCTTCTCCCGGAAAACATCTGGGTTCAGGAAGCCTCCCCCCCCCCCCCCCCCCCCCCCCCCCACCCTTGTTGACAGTCCCTGAACGCCCCACGGACGCAGCAGGGGGGCGTCACACCGTCACACAGGGAGGAAAAAAAAACCCAGTTTGGGCCACCATGTATCAGACTTTACTGGGATAAACAAGAAATAAAAAAGATGCAAAGAAATATTTCACCCTCCTTTGTGTAGATGATAAAGGTTTAAAACAAAAATAGGGGGGGACAAAAGTTACTTTACATATAATTTACTTCACATTCTATATTATTCTATATTTCTATATAATACATACATATATATATATATATGTAATATAGTATAATTTTCAGGCCCTTTTGGGATAAATTCAGTCCTCTTTTATTGAAATAATTGTAATAACTTGGTCATGGGACGTGGTGACCTCTGACCTCCGCTGCTGCTCGGCCTGGCGTGAAACACAGCCGCCCGTCGTCTGTTTGATCCCCTGATTTGTTTCAAATGAAACCAAACGCAGTTTAGATGAAGTCTGCTCGGGCGGAAACCCTCGGCTTTGATCTTTCTCCACGCCGACCTTCAAGCCTGTTTGATGGAATCGTTCTCAACAACAGAGGAAACTGTTGATCAAAAATCCCGCCGCTCGCCGACCTCCAGCCGTCCACTTCAGGAAAGTTGTAGCTAAATTCTTCAGGAAAGTTTAAACTTCAACCTTTGAATAAATGAACTGGGGGAGTTTCTTGAAAAAGGGATAAACATGGCGGTCTGCATAAAGGAGAAATCATTGGTGGATGTTCAGTTCTGCAAAAGCCCTGAAATCTCCTTTCTTTGCACTTAGCCTCTGAGGAGATAATAATTCTCTTTGGTAAGGTTCTTAAAAGTGTGATAAACTACTTTTATGTGGGTTTAGGAGCTAAGTTGCCTCCAGAAGCCTTAGAACAAGATCCAAACTACTTGTGACTCTTTGGCCGGTGATGGAAAACAAGCTGGACTTCAGAGATGTTTGGCTCAGATCTGGGACCCGAAACAGGCCGGCGAATGGAAAAACTAAAGGGATTCATTAGGCCGAAAACACCATCCGGTTCTGCTGGCCTCTGAATGCTGCAGCAGCACAGGGAGGAGAGGTGCATGATGGGAGGAGAGGTGCATGATGGGAGGAGAATGCATCATTAGAGCCCCCAGAGGGAGGAGAGGTTCATCATGGGAGCCCCTCAGCAGAACTATGGGGGGTTTTAGGGTCTCTGAGCATCTGTAACTCTGCTTTGTCCAAACACATATTTATCAGGGTGATCAATAGACCAATCAGAAAAAATCTTTTCTCCCCTGTTCTGCTTGTTCTGATCCCCCCGATCAGAATGGAAAGCATTGATCCTCCTGGAGTTTGACTCATTATTCCATCCAGAATCCGCCTCTCTTTCCACTTCATCCTCCCAGTGTTTGACTGTGTTTGGTCGCACGTCCACATTTGAGGCGACACGGTCTGGACGAGAGGGATTTTTGTCTTTAAACGGGAGGATTTAGACGGGAAAAGTTGAAAGAAGTGGATTGAAATGCAGACCGGGGAGCGCACATCTGCCCTCACCTTGGCCGGTTCTGGCTCCTGCCTAATGGGAGAGCCCAGCAAGATCTTTAATAATCCTCAATGGGCCCAGATTATTTAAATTCAGAATCGGTGATGCCTTGGACTCATTCAATGATTTATTTTTCTCAGCTGCCTCATCCATCTAAAGGGGGAGAAGTCGTCCCAAAACTCAGTATGCAGCACTGGAGGTTGGACTTCAGAGAGCGGAGAACTGGGGGGAGCTTTGACCCCAGGACTTTTTCTGGGACTCTCACAGTGTGAATCTCATTTCTGGCTCGTAGTTGCAGACCGGGGAAAGTTTCCGACTCGTCTCACTGCAGAAAAAAGACCAAAAAGACACAAACAGA
>CAJRST010022223.1:17680103-17746433 GCA_907169785.1 Menidia menidia
AGATAGATAGATAGATAGATAGATAGATAGATAGATAGATAGATAGACTCATGCAGAGACTGCTGTTTATCCTTCTTTTCTTTTCTCTGGCCTTTTAGCATCATTGTCTAAAGCTTTACTCTTACGAGTGGCATTTTGCTGGTGACCTTTGTGAAGCAGCTTCTCAGTGACAGTCGGCAGCAACAAACCGGGTGGAGAGAACCGTGGAAAACAAGGGGCACCTTGTAAAAGTTCCTCTCTTCTAACATTGATTGAACTAAAATATTCTATATTCATCCCGTAGCAGCACGGTAGGAAACCTTGTGGGCTGCTTTTCACTCTGCTTTGCTGACGATTAACAATTAAATAGGCATAATGTGTTATGGTAGCAGGGAAGATGAAGGAGAAAACAGCTTTTCAGACTATTAAGTTGCCCACCGGAAAAAAAGGCCACAATGGGAGAGTCAATGAAGCCAGTCCAAGAGAGAAAAGAGCCAATCAAGCTGCATCCTCCTCAAATCTGGAGGTTAAAGACAGACTCAGAAGCCCAGAAGGAACCAGCCTGACAAGGTTTGCAGCCTGAGTGGATGTAAGTGTGCAGCCACAGAGCCAGAGGGAGAGGGGGAGGAGGGGGGGGGGGGGGGGGGGGGGGGGGGTGCAGAGTTTGCTGGGATTGATTAATGCTTTCAGGCACAGTAATTGAATTTACAGAGAAAATCTCCAGCGCCAGGCTCCAAACAGTCACCTGGGGACTGAGGCCATTCAGGTGCCCGCATTCATGCATCAAGACTGGTGGCACAGAAAAGATCCAGACCCCCCCCCCCCCTCCTCTCCCCCCATCATGGACGCTGACTCACCCATTCAGGGTTTATGTAACTCCACATGAACACACGCTGAGGTCGTACTCACTCGGTTCGTTCCGATGTGGTTAAAAGCTGAAAGTGGAGTTCCGCAGGGCTCCACCTTCAGCCTCCTCTTTTTCCAGATTCCTCACAAAAAAAGTGGTTTGATAACAAAGTGCTGAGGGAGGAGAGGCATCCTGCTGTATGACGGGAGCATGTCAGACACCTCTGCTCTTCTGGAAGCAGCTTTTTAACCCTCTCAGTTACGAGTAAAGTTCACCAGCAGGAAAACAATGCAGGAATTATTCATTAAACTAAAAACACACCTTTTTAAATTTAAATCAATTTACAGCTGAATTTAGCTTTTTAAAATATTTTTACTACTTTGATTCTATTTCATCTTTCAAATTTTTATTATTATTAAAATATGCAATTTTACCAAATTCTGCTTTGATGTATTTATCCAATAATTAGTTATCGTCTGTGGTTTTAGCTGATTGGTAGTTTTTCTTACTGAGATCATTTTCCTATGTCTCTTAAATTCAGCATAATGTAAAAGCTGTAAAACATGAAGGTAAAATAACTGATAACTACCTTTTACAGATACTGTTCCATTAAATGTTTCACCCTAAAACTTTATGATGACTGCAAAAGTTTTCAAATCAAACCTATTGAATAAGTATACTCGATATTCACACATTCCTCCAGCAGATTCGTTTGTGAGTCGACAGTTTTTTGGAAGGAGCCTCTTTCCGATGCAGCGTCCCTCCAGTGGAATCAATCCCTCTGCTGGCAGGCTTCTTTTTTTACGATGCTCTTTCCTCTCACTAGTTTTCACCACTCGATAACAAACCCTTCTTCCATCTCTGATGTGCTTTCAATCACAGGTCTGAAAAGCTCCTGACTTTGCTCCTCAGTATCATTAACAGCTTTTTCTGATGACTGAGAGGTCGTGAACAGCTTCCTCTGACACCTTTCAGTCCAATGTTCATTGGGATTTTTATAATAAAACTAATCTAAATCAAATAAGGAATCACCCGTATTCCTTTCCATCTCTGTACCTCGTAACCTCCAGATATTGACAGTGGTCCTTCTCATCTCAGTGGAATGGAGGCAGAGTCTGATCAGACCACAGGGCTTTAAGGCACCCGCTGCCCTTTGTGAGGCTAATCTCCCCCAGATAAATTAAAATATCTCCAGCGGAATGGCCTGAATACTCTCTCTCAGAAAGCTAAGTTGGGGCTGAAAGCTGAAACCTCGCTCGGCCGTCGTGTGCTGTGATGTGAATGCAGAAATGTGAGGAGCGGTCGTAGTGGGACCGGCTTTAATCGCCCTCCTCTCTGGAGCTCATCCAACAGCTTCACAGAGGCTTACGTGAGACTTTCATGGCTGCTCTTTATCGCTCTTTGACATATATGTGAAAAAGGGCTTGGACTTTATTTCCATTCATTTCAATAATTAATTTTTAGGAAAATTATGTGTCAAAAAATAAAAAAAACCCAGCCCCAGTCCAGTAGGTGGCGGTAATGCGCCCAAAGCTTGTTGGCACAAGCGCATCAAAGTTCAATCTTCTCTCATATTCAAAGTTTGACACTTTTGGGGCGCTGACCACCTCCTGATTGCTTCATTTTGAACACCCACACAGAGGTCAAAGGTCAATCGTGACTTTGATTGACAGTTAGATACCCAGACGCATTTACAGTTTGATAAAAATATGATTAGTGGAGATCAATTCATCACAGAGCCTCTAATTAGTCTGTTATTCTACAATGAGATCCTTTAATTACTATCTCCACATTCATATGAATACACTGTGATAGTTTTCGGCTTCAGCTTTGTTTGCTTCAGCTCAGCCAAACAGAACTGGGCTCAACTCTTTTAATCAACAGAAAGTCCTTTATGTCTCCCCTGATCTGTGATCCTTCTTTAGAAACTTAACTTTGGTCTGTCGGGTAACATGAAACGCAGTGGAAAACAAAAGCAGACACCATTAATGGCAAATGGAGCCCCAGAACGTCCAAAACTAAACTCATCCAGCTGTTATTGTAGATTAAGGGCAGATTTAAATAAATACTCAATCTACTGAACCTGTTGACCTGCGGAGTGCATTTTAAAATAAAATTAATATGTTTTGCATCAACAACAGCTACTTTAATCCTTTAATTCTGGTCTAGATGAATTTGAAATGACTATTTATGTAGATCTCCTATTAAGAATTACATTACGCAAACTTAGCATTAGATGTCTGTCTACTCTGTTAAAAGAAAACACTTCTATGCAACGTCATTTGACTTTTAATGGACAAAAGCCCTGAAAACTCCCTCTGAAAACACTTAGAGATCTGCCTTTTTGGAAAATTCAGATTTCTGCTTGAATCATGAATTTAAAATGAGCGTAAGAAGCAAAAAAGCTCAGAGTAGAAACTGTGTGGCAGCGGCCCGTTTCATGTCCGAACAGGAGGTTTAACGCCGTGGTTTTCATGGCTAAACGCCGTTAACCCTGTGTTGAGCTAGAGAAACCGCCGGGTTCCCAGTCAGAGAAATGTGTTGCTCAGGTAGTGTTTTTCATTTCTCTGCCTCCTTCACATTTTTATTATCTTTCTTTTATTGCTTCCTGATCTTCCGTTGGATCTCGCTCGCCCCTCTTATTTTCCTCATCCTCACTTTCCCCTCTTTTTATTGCCTCTCCTCTCCTCTCTGTCTGTCAGTCTCCTGGGGGCTGGACGACGGGCCGGACGCCGTGTGTGTGACTGATTTGGCCACTCCACCTGACAAACCCCCGCCACCCGCTCAGCGCCACTAAAACGCACACGCCAGACTCCATCTGAGACCTCTTCCCCCCCCACAGCCTCTCACAGGGGCTCTTTGGGAAGAGAAAAGATGATTGCGCTGACAGAGGACTGACAGGGGAGAGGAGACGATAGGTAATCACATCTGAAAATGGAAGGGGCAGCCGGAGAGTCTTCCTGAGGAGGAGGGATGGAAATACCGAAAGGTGAGGCAGCGCATAACCTCGTTAAAAGAAATCTGTGTTTGGAAGCCAGGAAAAGGATGTTAGCCAGGGCCTGGAGGCTGGAAAGGTTGTGGCGCACTCAGCTGGAGGGTAAGTGGGTGATAGAGGGGTGAAGGGGAGGTGAGAGGCCGAGGGAGGAATTAAGGGAAAAATAAATCGGTGTTTCTCTCTGTGAGAGCGGCCACATCTGTGTCTGGCCTCTGCTGTTAATCAGACAGATTCATCAGGCAAACGTGTCTCCCATAAAGAGGAAAACACACAATCTGAATCATCCGCTCATTCAGGCACTTTGCGGGAGCTTTCTGAAGCTGAAGGTGGATCATGAGGGGCCACCTTAAGGGAATTTTTTCCTCTTAAAATGTCAGTTTTGTTCAGGGTTTTCATTAAAAAAAAACACCTAAATATTCACTCAAAAAGGTTAGTACAACATGGCATGACCAGCTCAGCTGATGATTGGTGGGAGGACGAGGAGACAAAATGCTGATTTTAGTCATCCAAAACCGCAATTAACTTAAATTAATGCCAAAGAAGAGACTGATGTGTCTAAAAGGAGGAAAAACATGCAGAATTCTTTTCAAAATAATAATAATACAGGGTTCGACTACCTTTAGAAACACGAGGAAAAGATCAGTTCAGTTATAATTGAACTAAAATGATATCTTTTAACTCTCGACAGAGCAGATTTGTCTTGAATTCCCTGCAGGCAGTACTTTATTTTATTCTCTTTCATCCGTTTCTGCTGCTGCTCTCACACAGTAAGATGAGAAGTCTGGACTGGGAGCAGCATTTTGGGAACAGCTCTGGCCTGATGCCGGGTGGCCGGTTTGTGCTGTAAAGACTCCCGCTTTGGCCTCACTTCACCAGCTGCCTGTCAACTTTTAGGGCAGATTTTAGTTTTTTTGGGGGTTGTGGGGTCCTGTCCAGATACCCCGGCTTCCCCTGACCGCCCCTGCCCCGGAGTGGACCCGCGGTGGCTGGAAGGGGACAGAAAACTGATGAATGGAAGGATTTAGCTGCTTGTTTTTAGCCTTTAAATCGACTGGCTTAATTTATCCGGTCTGTGTGGGGGCACAGTGAGCTGCCTCACCAGCCTCTGACCTTTAAGTTTTGAAGCAAAATTCTTCTAAAAAACACTATGAGCTGCTTAACTTCCCTGAAAATGGTTGTGTCATTTCATTAGCTCGCAGTGTTTCTGTTTCATTGTTCTGTCCCTGCTCAGATCTTTTCAACACATCACAAAAATCCGTCTGGGAAGATGTCAAATCAAAGGAATCTGACAAAAAATGTCAACGATCTTAATTCTAAAAAGCGGAAATCAGTTCTTTATGGAAATGGCTGGAACAATATTCAGGCTGCAGTTTGAGCTCTGAGGGCAATAAACCAGACCCAGGAGTTTCCATCCAGATTCTGTTCACTTTAGCTCCTTTTAATCAAACAAACCCAGAAAAAAACATCATCAGCGTCTTTATTTAAGGGTATTAATGGGGTGTTTTTAAGATTACATCCAGTAACTGTGTTGAATTAATTCTGAAATATAGTAACGGCTTGTTCATAACGTCTCTCTTTACTTTAGTCGGTCTAAGCTCTGCTTGAATGGTTCAGAGCTTCGGAGATGTATTTTTAAATCATGAATTGTAACTTTGCCCACTTAGTGAGCGTAAGTAGGCTATAATAACATGCTGTCCAGATAAATATTTAGAGCAAATGTTTTCGGCAGTGAGTCCCTGCATCGATTTCTGCCATTAGTGGCTTATTATCCCCCGGCTTCCTTTGCCCCTCGTTCCTCTCCTGGCTGCCATAGACTAAATGGAAAAAATGCCAAATAAGAAAAACAGCCATTTTCCATCTGTAGTCATAACAACAGGACAATTTAGCCCGCCTCCCGTGGCTTCACAGCAGCTAATGGGAAGCCAGAAGTGGGTCGACTGCTGTGGGCAGAAGTGCAATATGTGATTATGAGGCTGGGGTCCTGCAGGCACAAGGCGGCCTCCTCTTTAACCTTGGCTGGATGGAAACTTCTGTCCTCCGCACAACTTCTGTTTGTGTGTTTATGGAGGAGTGCGCGGTGAGAAACGTGCACAGCTCACGTGCACATCGGGCAGCGTTGCTTCATTAGGTTTTAAACACTTGGAGTCCCTGATAGCTGTCGAAGACCTCTGACGGTCAACAGTAACAAGAAGAATCGCCTTCAAAAAGGCGGAAACAACGTCAGAGACACACAATGGCCAAAAAACCCCACAAAAAATATTGAATTGAGATCCAACATGTCTGCATGGAAGCAGCAAGAAGACACAGAGGACAACAAAACCTAAATATGTGGCAAACTGCTCTGAGTGCTGCTTATAGCTTCTCTAATGAGACAGAGAAATCTCAACAAATGTCTCCTTGTACTTATTATGGTATTGGATTGTTATTATCTGTAGACTTATCGCCCCTCCAGGCAGCAACATGACATTTTTATGCGCTGAAATAAGGTACAAATGTGCTTTTGAGAGGTTAATGATGAACCTCTGGTTATTTTATGTCCTATAACGATTAAACAACATGGCGTCACCCTTAAAGTGGCAGCTTGCTGCAGAGGCTACAGGTAAATGTTGTGTTTCTCTGTGAAATCTCAGACTTATTGAACACTTTTTTGAGCTGGTTTGGATGCTGTGCTGCTGGTCGGACTGCTATAATGCGTAACCATAGCAATGGAAAGATCATTTTCTCCTTTTAACTAAACTTTCCAAAGCCCCCAAAAAACTACTGGTATAAGACTCCCAATTAAGATGTTATGGAGTTGTCAGGATGCAGAGAAGGAAGTAGAAAGAGGGTTAAAAATTTTTTCTCCTTGATCATCATGGGAAATGTGAGATCGCTAAGGATCCCTGATGAGAAACCGGTCCTCTATCTATCTATCTATCTATCTATCTATCTATCTATCTATCTATCTATCTATCTATCTATCTATCTATCTATCTATCTATCTATCTGGTCAGTGGTGTTTGGGGGTGCAAACATTAGCGTTAAGCTCACTGTGCTCTCTAAAATGCTGACAATGCTCTGAGTTGTCATCATTACTGGAGTATTGTGAATACTGTCATGCACAAACACCCTCGGATGACCACGTTGACCCCGGTGTGAGAGACCGATGCTCATTAAACCAGGAAGCAGGCGCTGGACAATCAGAGTCATAAGAGGAGAACATATCATGATTCGCACAAACGTCTGCAGGGAGACGCAAACAAAATGTTGATGATGCTGGAAAAATAGGTTGTAACATCGTCTATCAGCAGCCAGGAACCTTCTCATTAAAAACATCTCAGGCCCATTAAAGATCTAGTCCCCTCCTGACCCCACGGTGACCTCCATCATAGCAGGAAAATTAATCAGTGGAACCTCCAGAGCTCCTACTGAGGCTTTTGACTCCGTCTCTAATCATTTACAGTGTAATCATCTTGATTGATCACCTCGGTAATTTTTAAAAACACAATCCCTGAATCCCTCTATTCAGTTTAATATTTTTCTTTCAGGTTGTGAAAATGTGTCATTGCAACCTTTTTTTGTTTGGATACAGCACATTTAATCCATCTTTTATGATTCAGACACAGATTTAAACCACTTTGTCTGAGAATTCCTGCAGAATTGAACTGATCTGACTGTTGATTTCGGTAATAAACAAACAGTTTATTTATCTTTACTGCCAGTTTTAATGAAAACGTCCTGCAACAACCCAGGCCTTGTTTTATTCAGTGTGGTTTATGGTTCACCAGCCAGCCGACACCCCCTGAGCTCCATCTGCTTCAGTAAGTCTTTCTCACCTCTTGAATGTTCCTTTCATAATAGATGTGTGCATGAAAACTTCATGGGAGGACAATGAATCCTCCTTTTGGGCTTCTCAGACGCCTGTGTGCAGCTTTTGACTGGAGGCTGGAAAACCGGGTCACAGTTTGGGTTTCTGGACCTGAAAATGCTTCCATTCCATTCCATTCCAGTTTGTCTGGGCTCACACTGAAGTCGTTTGTGTGTTTTAGAGATTGTAAAACAGGATGAGGCTTGTTTTCTCTCAACAATACTCAGCATGTAGAAATTAGAAAGACAACAAAAAACAACATTTTTTCCTGTGGTATAACTAAAAAAAAACTACCGTCTGAGCTCCAGATTGTGAGAGCAGCATTTGTATGTGATGGCAGGTGGGATTGGTGGGGGGGTGGGGGGGTGTCCAGGCTCCTGGACCTTCTGTGGAGGCACATGCACGGACTGAGCGTTTGCGGTACTCACGGCGCTGGTGGTGCCGTCTGTGTCTGTTAGCCTCTGCTGCAGATCAAATGTGACCGTCTGTGAACAGAAGCACAAGCACAACAAGAGCGGCATGGCGTCAGTCAGCGGGCCCACAGACGGCTGCATGCACACGTCCCCGGCAGGAGACGGCAAACCAACACCGTCCCGGACACAAGCCGCCCAGAAATCTGAAATCTATCTTCCCCTCGACAGGAACCTGAGGCCCTTCCATCACAGGCCAAAGCAGAGCCCGGACGTGGCTGATTATCCAGACACAGAAGCAGAAATCAGCAGATTTTTTTACCTTTTAACGTCCTCCTCCACCACGTTTTTCACCGACCTTACTTCTTTAAACTAGCTCTAAGGAAGTAAGTAAGTTTTAGGCATCTGATGCCTGAATTAAACATGAGTTGAGATGTTTCTATCATAAAGGTTGACCCCAACCATCTGTGAAAACAGCTTTTATTTCTGGGTTGTTTTGCTCCAAGGAAATGAAAAAATGCAAAGAAATGTTTTTGTTGTAGAAGTGTGGATGTTTAAAGCTTGATGATGATGGAGTTCAAACGGTCTGCAGCGCTCACAGGGAAGCTGACTTTTACCAAACACTGCTGGGAAAGTCTTTCAAATCAACTTCAGATTGTGCTTAAATAATGTGTACTGAATGAAAATGCTCACAGTCATCATGAACTGATTTGGTTTGTTAGAAAGAAGAGCATTTTATCTATTGTATTAAACTTAAATGCTTAATAAAAATGTTTTTTCCACCATCTGTCAATGGCAGTGATGATTTCACTGGTAAAAGTCAATTTACAAGGATGTTTTTTTTTTAATAAAGCAAATGCCTTTTTTAAATGTTGATCCATCATCGTAAAAGAATATCACTTTAAAACAGAACTTTAAATATGTTTTTTTTGGTCTTACACACGTTGACTAAAAGACAGAATTGCTGAATCTGAAAACTCTTTCTGCAGGACAGTAAAAGCTCTCTGTGTTTAACTGTTGGACAGTGGGGTCAGCTGAAGCATGGCAGAGAACAAAAGGATCCTGTTTTTTGTACTCGAGTAAGTAACCGTCTGTAATGATGTCAGAGACAGTTTGATGAAGTCCTCAGAAGAAATGAGTGTCGTTTGATGAAGATGGCTCATAATAGTCAGCAGGAGAAAGAGGACAGAGCTCCATTCGTCTCTTTTTTTTCATCTCTCACCATCATGATGATAAATGGAGCCCTTTGAGAAATGTCCAGAGCAAAGAAAGGAACTGGGTTTTTTTGGGTTATTCTTTGTATGAAAAATTGAAAAAGGTGCTTGAATTCTGCAAGAGAGCAGGAAGGATGGCAGTTCAGGAGTAAAACTGCCATTAAAACTCCAATTACTCTTTAGTTTATTTAGCTAACGAACTGTTTCAGCCATAAACCACAAATCCTCTAACTAGCTTCAGGCAAAAGAGAAACAAAAACACTTATTAGCACATAAGAAAGTGTCAGCAGGAGCTCCCATTAACACGTTTCCCTTCAGTGGCTTTCAGACGGAGTCACATCTAAGAAAAACCTCTAAAATATTCTGGGTTTCTCAGTTTGTAGTCTGAGGAGAGCTTAAAGAAAGTTAACTGACTGTTCCCGGTTGCTTCTTCTGCTGACGGTTATCAGCTTTGCTTTAAAAAACAAGAAAACAATCATTATTAAAATGAACTTTGAGCAGTTTTTTCCTCTTTAACAGCTGAAGTTCCACCTGTTTCTTTGGGTGAGAATAAAAAAGCTCTCACTGTGCACCCTTTGAATCCCCTACAACACGAGATCCAGACACCAAACCTGCTATCCGGAGATTGTTCTTGTCAGCTAAGCATGGAGAGCAATAAAAAGGCTGTTCACCACAAAAGGCTACGGCAGAATCCAGAGCGACACCCGGCGCCGCCGCATTATCAAAGCGCCCCTGAAATGTCTATTTTCATCTCACCAGCTAAAACATCCCTCAGCGTGGGGCTGGCCTATTATTCATTCAGTAAACAAATCCTGATTCACTTTGGCACAGTGTGATAATATCATTTCCCCTTCCAGACACCTGCACAGTGTCAATACAGCCTCCCATCTAAGAAAAACCTGCGCCAACATGGAGAAAAACCACCCTGATAACGCCTCTCCAAAGCGCCCCTTTGCTTTTTTTATTAGATTCTCTGCAAATGTTGATGTTTTTCTCCAGCGCAAACCTTTAAATGCATCTTGAAGAGTCTTTTTATTGGTTTCTTTGACACTTCTTTGGTGTGGAATGAGGCGTTTTACCAACAGGAAATGCCGTTGATGCATGCGAGTGGAAGTATGTGCATCAGTCGGGACAAAATGAATCTGGAACAGATATCAAGTAGTTCTCAGTCAGTTGCAGCTATCTGTGTTCTTTTGGTCTGCATGAAATTGCAGACATAGTGTTGGATGTTTATCAGAAAATAAATAAACAAATGTTTGGTTTTTCTTAATGAAAGGTCGCTGCACTTTTCCCACATCTTCTAACAAACAAAGGACATTGTAGAGTCTCATGAAATTAGATACAATTCACATAGGCCTACTGTAAAGAGTAATTCACATACAGTAAAGTTGTAGCTAGCAACTGTTAGCTTACTTAGCTTATTTTAGCATAACATAGAATCAAAATTTTACTAGACGTGAGCCGTTTGTTTCTAAATGTGAATAAATTAGCATTTTAGCTTGAACAAGAATATATTTTGATTTATTTTTGGGACACGATCACATAAGGAAAAATGTTGATTTAAAGTGACAGCTAGCTATTTGTTAGCTTAGCTTAATGCAACAGAAAAGCCAGGAAAAGCTGAAATATGAGAACTACCTTTAATTTATTCAGATTTATTCCAGATTTTAGACTTAGACTTATAGACAGTTTCTTCTTCCTGTTTAAAGGGGATGGAGTGGGTATGGATGGGTTTAGGACATGCCAAGATGAATAGCTTTTTTTGCAATTATAGCCTACAAGCAGCTTTTCTTGGCTGAAGCCGACCAGTTTTATCTCACTCAAGTTGTTAACTGCCATTTCTTAATTAAGTCTTAAATGTATGAAGCAGCAGCCCGAAAGCACTTTATATCTTCTCATGGCTTTCCCTAGCTCTGGGGCAGCATTATTTTGGTGTTTGGAGTGCTAAACAGATGCTTCAGGACCCAGCGGGTGCTGAATGCTGGGTCAGAGTTTGAGAAATTAAATTTTATTTAAAAAGATTGGATTTTGGCATCATGCAAAATTCTCTTACCATGACTGTAAAAAAGTCAAAGCTCTAAAAAGCTGATTAAAGTCTCAGAAAGTTTTAGAGTGTGCAAACTTAAAATAAAATTATGCAAAACTAAGGCGCTAATCCTGATTAAAATACTGAACACGTGCTCTACAGAAAAACTCAACTCCTTCTGGAAAGCAGCTCATTCACTTCTCACTTAAGCTTCATTTCCCGCCGTCTTCCATTAATTATCATGTATGATGCTCAGAATTGAACAATTCTACATTTATGTGGCAATAAAATCCTGCCGGGGCCACAGAATGTTTTGGTTATGTCTGTAATTCAACAGCATAGTTAGAACATGTAACATTTTTATTCTCATTCTTTAATTCTAATGGCTTAAAAGTCAAAATCTGCAGAAAAAGGAGCTGAAAGTCTGTGGCAGACGCTTTCTATCAATTACTGTGAGATTGAATTTAGCAGTTCAATGCACCAAGACAAGCAGAGAGAAGATGAACTGATCAGTTGAAGCTCATTTTGTCATGTTGTGTCTCTCAGGTAATTAGGTGAAACGGCATCACGGTTTATAGCATCCGGCTTTCCCTCTGGGTCAGATTGGTTAGGTAGCAGCCCAGAAATGAGGAGCCCAAAGCAGCGTCCTGCCTCTCTGGTGTCATCGGAAGGTAATTATTACAAAGCCTCCAAATAAGCAGAATCCATTTATACTGCTTCTGCAAATAAGAAATATAATTATCCTGCCAAAGCGCTCACAATTACTCATGTAAAAATAACAGTTTACACTTTATTAGCAAGAAAAAATAAATGATATTGATCTTGATTCACATGAAATTTAGCAAATGACTGTATTCAGATGAGTTTTAATGCTATTAAAATGATTAATGTGAAAATCTCTCCTCAGAATATTCTTACAGTAGCTGGTAAAAATGAGCCCTGACCATGATACATCAGCTAATGTCAGGATCTATTTATAAGAGTCTTCACTTTCCACCTTCTTTAACTAAAACAGAGGGTTTGTGCGGTGAACGCGCTGCAAGCCGACCTGACGGTGGAAATGTTTCCACACCGAATGTAAACAAGTCGGCCTCAGGCCGAAGCTCTCCGGAGGCCTCTGACTTCAGACGCCCGCTTTAGTGAACGCTGCTTCAGTCGTTTCAGCGGAAATTGAGGTCAGTCCTCGGAGGGAAACAGCTTTATTTCAAACCTGAGCTGTTTGTCAGAGACATATTAGACCACAGTCCGAGTTTAAAGGTTATTTCTAACTGGGGACAGTGGCTGGGGGTACGGGTCCTTCCTCCATCCTCTTCCTCGCCCTTCCTCCCCCCCCGGTGACACAGAGTGTTTAGCTATTCTCGGCTCTTTCTCGCTCCGTCTGACGCAGCCCAGTCTGCTGGGGCTCCATTAGTCTTAACATGAGCACAGCTGGATGAGATGGAGGCAATGGAGAGGAATGGAAGGACGGAAATGGTGACAGGAGTCAGAGTGGAGGAAAGACGCCAGGGAGCTTCCTCAAAGACAAATGAGTGAGAGCAAAACATTAGGAATGTCTGCCTTCCCCCCACCGAGCTTTAGGTTTAAAACTCCCAAACTGGCAACTCTGTCAAAGAACAAGCTTAAATCAGAGTCTAAAGGAGGACTCAGTTCCTACCAATGCAACATTTACCAGCTTCAGAAACTGAAGGGACGTTTAATCCCAAATAATCTCACACGACCGTATTAATATTATCATTTCTTTGCAGATAAGATGTTCCCACATTTGATTTCAGGTAATCCTACATATAGTTACATGTACATAAAATAGTTTTAACTGAGACAAATCTAATTTCTGGGGTTTGATTTGGAAAAAATGAGCAGACAGACTGTGCAGAGTGAGTTTGTATGCACCCACTCCTGCAGCTTCTGGATCTGTCTCCCACTGCTGGAGGGGCATGTGCTGCCTTTGTAACGGTTTCTAAATGCTTGTGGCTGTCGTTGCTCGCGGTAAAGTGAGAAATGCAGAGCTAAAACTGTGTCAGGGGGTTTCTGTTTCATAGCTGTGGGATCACCGAAGCTGGAAAATCTGTAAACTCAATTTAGCTTTTGGTTAGAATCCTTTACACATGCCTCGGGTTAAAGGAAAACACTAAATATTATCAGAGAAGAGGCTGTTACATCCACATCTGCAGACAGCTGGTTGACGCCTGAAATGGACTCATTCTACCAACTTAATTTTGATTTCTCTCTATTCTTTCTACTAGAAAGAATGACCAAAGAGTCTAGAAAGAAGACCAAACCGAAAAGGCAATCTGGAGCTATTCTAATCTAATTTGGACCTCCTCTCATTTATCTTTTTTTACCGGCTGCAGAGAAAAGATGGGAGTGGCCAGAGGGAGCTCACAGGCTTTAAATTTAAATTTGATCAAACACCCAGAAAGGGACTTATGTGGTTAATTTATACCCTTTTTCACATTCTTATAAGGTTGATCTGGTCTTAGTCACTTGTGTTCTAACTTCCAAACGGGACCATGATGCTCATTTAGTGTAATATGATCCAGTTTAGAGTCAAATGTTTGCTTTGGCACAGATTCTGTTCTCAGTCGGATCCCCGGCTGAGCAGTTACTTCCACACACCTCGGACAAGATCTTCATTTTGATTCATTCAGTCAAAAATCACCCGTGTGAGACATAAAGTCTGATTTTTTGCTTCATGTGCAACTCAAAGCATCATTTTTGTGCACAAAGAAAATCAGGAAACGTCAAATAAATGGTCACATTGTACTTTTGGGATGCAATGAACCTTTTTGTCCTCTGAAAATGATTCAAATCAAACAGCTGCTCTCATCTCAGAACTGCGGAAAAGTGGGTTTGTGTTAAATACCCAAAGTCAGAATGGTCAGAAGTCACTAATGCAGGATTCATCCCAACTCCAAATATGTCATTTTTGAGTAGCTCACATTTAGATACTTAAATTGACACAGAATATTACATATTCGGGAATAAGATATGTTTCTGCAGAGGAAAATTGTAAACCTTTGGAACATTTTCTGCTGCAGAATTGAGTAAATTTGAAGTAAAGTGTCCAAATGAAGCAGAAGCTCTCAGCAGACTAGATGTGGTTTGCAGTGTGCTGCCGTACGCAGTCTTTTTATTTTCATTATAATAAGCCTCTGAGGAATTATTATGAACCAATGCAACCTCTTTCCAAACAAATCTAAATGTTTGTGTTTTTCACCTTATTCTCCAGACGTCCGATGAGCTCTGCCAGGCGATTGATTTGAGCCTCCAGACCTTCTTTCCTCACCTCCACAGCACCTGCAACGCACACAGAGCCCAGATTATGAAACAGGTGACCCACATTTTTAACTCACAAAGCAAGTCTCTGGTCTGCAACAGGAGCTGATGCGCCAGAGTCACTCATTCAAATATAACTTCTACATAATGAGATCTATTATTTCTGTTTTTCCACCTCAGAAAAAACGACTCCCTCCTTTAGCTTCCACACCATGTTAACTAAGTTTCTACTATGTTTCTAATCATCCAGCAGGTTCTGGAGGAACTCCTGAGCCTTCCATAATTAACAGTTTTCTTCTCATCTCTTTCCTTTGTTACTACCGTTTCATCATGAGTATTTCATGTCTTTGACAGAGGCTGATGAATAGGCAGTTATACGGGTTTATGGGAAAGAAGCTGGCCTGTTCAAAGACAGTGAGGAATCGGATGGGTGTGAAGCCAGCTCCTGTTTGACTGCCTCAGAGTCCTTTGTGATCTAAAGCTGCATGACCACAAAGGGTTAGCTTTGCTAAACTTTGACAAAAATGTTTGCTTTTTGATTAGAGGAGCTTCTAAATGGATAAAGGGGCGTGTCCACCATTCTCTTACTTTATTCCCATCATCTCTAAGCACAAATAACAAAATAGAAGGACAGAACAAGTCTGTATAAATGTGTTAAACATGGGAAGAATTGTTACAAAGTGGGGAATTAAAGATGTCAGAAAGCATTTGAAACATGAGCCTAAGCCATAACAGAAGATTAGAATAAACATATCAAAAGGGATTATGTGAGATTTTTTAAGAAACACAACTGAAAAAGTGCACAAGTACACAAAATCATGTCAGCAACTGTTCAAACAAGCACCGGAGGACTACGAACAGCTGGATGCTAACCTGACTATTAGCTGATTTCATCATAAATCCTGACTGAATTTTGATTTTTTTGTCAGAGAAAATCAAAATCAAATAAGCTGCAAACTGAAACAACCCCTGAGGCTGGTTCCACCATTTCTGGGAGCAGTCAAAGACCATTTGAAGCTGGAATGAACCTGAGTCCAGGCTAGCAGCTGCTCTGCATTCAGTTTGAAGAGGGACTGAGGAGCATAGCACCTCCTAGCCTGAGGGCTCATGACTCCAGAGGCCGGCGCCATCGAGTTGGATGAAAATCAGTCAGATTGGGTTGGATTCTCCTCAAATCCTCACACAATTGGATGCTTTTGCTTAGAATACAGATGTTGATAAAATGACAGGAACAGAAAACAACAAAAAAGTGCATTAAATGAGCAGTGGTTGGCTTATAAGCAGGCTTGCGTCAGGTGGGTCCTGAATGCCTCACGCATGGTTTTTCAGCTTTTCCAGATGTCAGATCATCTCACTACCAGGCAGAAAGACTTTGGTTAACTGAGCAGAACGTGAGGACAGCACTTTAAGAGAGGAACTCATTTCAAATCTGTATTTAAAGAAATGGTTGAACTTGTGCTCACACACAGTGGAGAAGAAGATGTGACCTTTGTGGGGAAACAGGAAAACGGATTGAACCCTTTGGAACGAATCGCTTTCCTTCCCCATGGCCCCCCCCCCCCCCCCCCACCTTCGGCCGCTCCTCATCCTCCGATGGCCCCAGCACAGAAAAACCGGAGCTGTGTCCACACACTCTTTATTAAGAGCTTTAACAGACAGTCAATTAGGAGCTTCCCCCCTAAAGCCTGAACACACACACACGTGCAGGCGTGCACGCTGTCATCGGCCGAGCCGAAGCCTGTAACCATGGAGACCACGGCAGATAATGTACCAAGGACTTAAGGAAGTAAGTGGTCCGGTCAATTAAGGAAGTGCATGAGGAATGAGGGGCTTCCGATCCTGCAGCAAAATGAAGAGCGTCCATTGATTTTCTCCTCAATTAAACCTGATGTGATTCTGTGTCATTGTGTAGTTAAATTTGTTGGTCATGGAAGACGCTTTTAGGCCTTTCTCAAACCGGGTGGCTCAAGCTGGGTGGTATTGGATGTCCTTTACATGTTGCTTTGAACCTAAGTTGGTTATTTAGTTTTGAACATCTGTCTCTTATCAGCCAATAACGCCCTCTCATTCCCAAACAGCTGTCACTGCCATTTGTACAGCGATGTGAGAGCTTCTCTTGAGGCTTGTTCGCTAAATTCTTGATTTTATTTCACATGGTTTTTCATGGAAATGACACAGTGACATTTAGCTACTGGAATTGAGCTAAAATGCCTGTACACACAGAAAAAAAAAGGCCTATCAAAGAAGCCTAAAGATGGCTGCGTCACAGCTGGATCTCTGACATAGATAACAAATTTGCTTCTAAAATGTTTTTCTAAAAATACCGATCAGCTCCTCAGGCTTGTGGGCAACACGCCGGGCCTCCAGCAGATTTATGAGGACCGAACGGGATGGTCCTACTGGTCAGAGCAGCGGGTTACTGGGACGCCGCCGGCCGTCTGAAGCACGCTGTTTCCGACATGCTCCACTGAAACGCTTCCAGCTTCCACAGACAGAGGCAGATGGTTGGAAAGCTAAAGGGCCTCGCACCCTGTCAGAGGGCCGGCCGGCTGCTTCCCACCTTCACTCACAGACACAAGCCGCCGGGAGTGTTTGACCACATCAAATTTGACTGTTTCTGGGACCTTTTCCGGCTTAAACCAAAATTGAATACCCACCTCCAGGTTGGGTTAGCGGGAGAAAGGAACAATGACTTTCCCCCTTCTTTTTATCCTCACACCAGGAGAGAAAACCATCAGCCCCCGTCATCAGTTACTTTAATGCTGTTTGTTCCTGCCGCCATGAGCAAAGCAAAGCGAGCCCCACAGAGCTGGGGGGGGGGAGTGGAGCTCATCAGCATATGCATGGAGCCCCACTCAGACTGGGAGGAAAGGCAGTTATTAGACCAGAGGATTCTGTTTTTTTTTCAGGACACAAACAGAATTACATAACTTCAGGAAAAATTACAGGATGAAATATGAGGTGATTAGTAACTGCCGAAGCACGGCCTGAAGGCTCGAGAGACCAAACCGATGTAGGGAAACGTGCCTAATCACCTTAACCCAGCAGTCTGATCTGCTGCAGCAGCCGGGTGATTTTAAAGCCACTCAAGTGTTCAGAAGTCAATTCAAACTATGCAAAGTTTTAGAATATTAAGCAGAAGCCAGATGGATGGAGGATGATGGTAAAAAAAATCTTTATTTTGTCTCTAGACCTACAACTCACACATGAAATGTAATATCAGCTCATAAGAACATTCTTTTTCTTAAAAAATAAATAAATAAATCCGGGAAATCATCTTGTTTATCACAGGATCAAAATCTTTCAATGTTTGAGCTTGTTTGGCCTCATCCGAATGGGTTCTGTGAATTTGCTTTACATCAAGACCAAGTTATAGAGGAGTTAGATGTTTTTAAATAATCAGAGCTGCATTTTGTACTGCAGGCAGACTGGAAACGTGTGTTTTTGTAATTCTTGAGCAGGAAACTCATGGAAAACAGATTTTGAATAAAGAGTTTCTATCTCCTGATTCAGAGAAAAATAATGAGCAACATGCCGCGGTAGTTTTTTTCTTTCACTTCATGGGCACGTCTACAATTTAAACTTCTTTTTAAAACCATAACACACATGAATAAGTCCCTTAAATGAATTTGAGGATCTGAAACCTTTGAATTTGCTGAGTTCTGCTGGATTCTCTGGATGCTGCGTGCTGAGGGGCTTTCGCGTGGCTGATTCATCCTAAGCAGCCAATCAGAGGCAGAGGCTGCCGAGTGGGAAAACGAACCGCCGCACGGCACAAAAGCAACACAATCAAAGCTAAAGAACATTGTGTTGTGGGATTAATGGGCCGCTGCTCTCTATTGTTCTGCCCACATGTTATTTGTCAGTTAAGCAATGTGGGTGGTGAAATATTAATCTTTGTTTAGTCTTTTCTGCAGGAAATGGACAGTTCTGCTCTACAACAATAATCCACCTCAGCCTGATATTCCAGAGGTGATCATTTGTTTGTTGCACCCAAAGGAGGGAAAACAACATCTCAGCTGCGCTGGTGTTAGAAAAATGAGGAGGAAATATCTCAATCTGACATCTATTAAAAGAGGCCAACTGATGCTTATTGTACAGGTTGGTAACACGTCTTTAATTTGCATCAAGATCCAGACGTGTATGTCAACAGTTTCCACATTCTATAAAGAGAAAACGATCTGTGCATAAACATATCATTATTATTTATTATTCATAATAACTGGTGATAGACACAAGCTATTGATCGGCTGAATATTACACCCCTCAGCAGTTAATGTGCTCAAGGGTTGGTGAGCTAAGGAGTAAATCAGTTTCTGCTGTATGCATGTGTCGAGCACAGACCCTGGAACGGTCTCATGTAAAAACCAAAAAGGCCACAGTGGGGAAAAAACAGCCGTTTCACAGCATTTTTAGCCGCACACGACGAAACAGTGATTTAATACAAATCACTAATCATGGTAAGCTCGTGCACAAACAGCCTGATAAATCCTCATTAGGAAGATGTTTGCAGAGGGAAATGTATCGCCAGCAAACAGCACTTATAATTGGATGAGAAAAGAGGCTTATGACCGAATCTCCTCACAGGTAAGCAGCATTTTTTACTAAATGCTTCAGGATAGCAGAGATTACATTTATATATAAATACATAACTAATTACTGAGGACTGTGCAGGTGCACATGCACACACTGTCCTCAGGGCCATCCAACTAGCTGGTTTGATGTAAATATCTCACATTTATTAAATGTCATACAAAAAAAATTGTATGGGGGAGATTAGATCTGACACATTATTGTGTTGTCTGAATGAATGTATGAACGAAAGATTAAATAACTAAACATCACAAGAATGAAATAATTAGCAAAAAATATAAATCTTTTATGATTACCGAAGTATTCCAAACTTTCATGAGCTGATAGATAATGATGAGAAACTACAGAAACTCACAGTATGGTGGAATATGTTTGTTTACAGAGGAGGTCATTGTGTTTTTGGGATAAAACTCTGAAGAGTGTGCACAGCCGGGCTTCCAGCTGAAGCTTTAGCTGTGGATACTTATGGGCAAAATCACATGGACAATGCAGTTTTTGTGTGAAGACGTGAGAAGATTGACCTCCAGTAATGCTTGAATATAAGGTTTGGATTGAAACCTTGAATTTGTTTCAAGGTTTGGTTGAATATCTGTTGAAAAGCTGCAGTTTCACCGCCCAGCTTGGCGATTTTTTAAACTCTTCTTTAGCTCCTTTGTGATGATTTTTTTCTCCATCAGAGTGAAGGAAAAAAAAGGACAAAGTGAAGATGCAGAACTGAAGGTTTTACAGAGAAAAGTCAGCACAGAGCAGCCGATCGGCAGCAGCTGGTCTCCGACTCAGCAAATAAGAAACCCAGAGCTGAAAACAAAGAGAAACCGATGCTGTGGGGCAGCTTTCAGTGTGTGCTGACCCTCCGCTCGGGGCAGAAGGACGCCCCGACCCGGGAACAACACTCCTCACCATTAACTTACACCTGTCAATAACAACACCCGGCAGTTACTGAAAAGCCTTTGCTTTGCCCCCTGAGTGTTTCCCTGACAGGCTGCTGAGGAGATAAAGTGTCACCATATCTCACAACCTTTGGAGTGTCATTTCCCCACTGAGCAATTTGCTGGAGGTGGATGTAAGAAGGTGAAGAAGAAGATGTGCTGCTGCTGGGTCTGAGAGAAACATCCAGCTCACCAACTCACTCACTTAAACCAGTTTGATCCCCTCCAATCATCCAGTGAGATGTTGATTTTTTTTACTGCTTCGGTTTTGCTTGTTTCTGTTTGTTAGCGGCCGTTGAGGATCAGGGCTGGGAACTCTGGTTTAAGCTAACCAGAGGATGCTGTTTACAGATTAAAGTGTGTTCATGTTCACCAAACAGCCAACTGGCCATCGAGCTTGGACACTCTAGTCTATGCATAATCTATAAATAGACTCATTACGATCTAGATGGGTTTCCATCCTGAAAACAGGCGCCTCCGCTCTTCTTGTGGATGTCCACCACAGCTTTGTTTTCCACTGACTTAAAACAAATCGGCATCGTGGCCTGAATCAACAGTCTGGTAAAGTTGACTGAATGCAGCATATTTCTGGTTCATTTTCACCAGTTCCTGTCTGAAATCATTACGTAAACTGAGCTTTTTTTTTACCTGAACCTTCCATAATTGATCTAGTCAAACATTTAAATATCTTTCTTACATAAATCCCCACTAAAGAAACAATAGTCTAGCATAAATCGTGTTTCTGAGCAGCGAGCTGACAGAGTTGGACTGAAGGACGTTAAACTCACACTGAACACAGAGAGATTCAGGCTCCACTCTTTTTTCTTCCTGGCCCATAATAATGATAAAATACCTCCCTCTCTTCAGACAAATCAGACTAAAGATGAACGGTTGCTCTTTTACTTGTTCACACTGATTAAACAGCCTCTGACGTCATGATCGGGTGTGTTCACTTTTTCTCTCCTGGTGTGAGGATAAAAAGAATAGGGGAAGTTCCTTTCTCCAGCAAATCCAACCAGTAGGTCAGCATTACAGTTTGGTTTTAGCCTGAAAACGTCCCAGAAACAGTCAAATTTGATGTGTTCAAACACTGCTGTGGGCTTGTGTCTGTGAATCAAAGTGGGTGGGGTCCTCTTCAGGCTCAGCATGGACCCGTTTAGGACTCGTCAGTGCTGAAATCTCTCTTTAATTAGATTTTTATTACACCAGAGGGAAAACAGGTGGATTTGATGGTGGATTTTTCAACTTCTGCCTCACAGAACTACAGTGAGATGCAGGTTCGGGGATAATCTGGTGATCTGGTGGGCCCTCACCTGAGGCAGTGTTGATGGTCCTGACGGCCTCTCTGGTGGCGCTCACTCTGTTGTTGGGGGGGTAGTCGGGGACAGCGTTCTGCTGGCGCTTCTCTGGCACCCGGGGGCTCACTTTAGCCGGCTGATGCCTGGAAGATGAGTTCAGAGCACAGAAACGAGAGCAAACTGTTAGAGTAACCGAATGAAGAACGAAAAGACACAAACAGGATGGTGATGTAAGGGGTTAGGAGGGATGTGGAGCACCACATGTTAGACACATCTGGCTCACCCCGACTGGCCGTGCTGCTCGTCGATGGCGTCCACCGCACTCTCCACAGAGGTCAGGAGAGACTGGATCTGATTGGCCGACTCCTTCAGCAGGAAACGGGTCACAAATTGTTCCACGTTGGTTCCCCTCTCGTACACCTGAGGACAACAGGGACACACAGCTCATTTTCATTATCTGTGAACAAAGAGGCAGATCACAGACGTCTCTGAACTAAACGTTTATAAAAAGTAGGAGGAAAAAGTTTCTTTTGGTTGATTTCTTGAGTTTTTAAAAGCTCCTAAAAGTGGACAAGTGGCAGCCAGGGAGACGATGTACCAAAATCAGATGAGTGTGTTGTGTTTTGAGCTAATTGGATGGAGCTTCTGCCCTGAATGCCTTAAAAAGCCGGTAGTCTTTGCTCAAATCACAGCCCAGGGGGCTCGCTTTCACTAGCAAACGTGTACTGTGCATTTTTTAAATGAGGGAAAAAGGAAATAATGAGCGGCGCTGACACCTCACAGCAAGAGGGTTCCCGGTTCGAAACCCCCGAGGGCCTCTGGGTGGTGGACTGGTGAAGCTGCCTCTCACATCAACTCCAGGGTGTTTAAAAAATGGATGGATGGATATAAAGAGCCCAGGCTGAAATGTTAGCGTTTTCCACCAATTTGAGGCAGAAACATGAGGATGGAGATAAGCACTGGATCCACAGTCCTCAGCTATCAGCATCACTTCCTCCACCAAGGCAAGTCAGAGTCACATGACCCGGAATGGGAGCTGATCGGCTGTCATACAGCTGTCACATGTGCTGCCCTGCACCTGGAAATCCGTCAAAACAGCCATTTATCCGAGAAACCAGGCGAGGGAGGAGAGGTCAGAGCATTTCAAGTCATTCAGGAGCTTTTTAGAATCTGAGACCGGAGCGCCTGTTCCAACTCTGATGACCTTATATCTGCAACCTCTTAATTATTTAGGGACATGACTGGTGGCTAAAATAAAATCCCTCCTCCGCACAGTCCTCATCCAATCATAAGAAGGCACAGCAGGCCTGTTAAGCTCAGGATTTCTTACAAGCTGTGTGCATAAGGCTGGGGTGACGTTACCGCAGCTCTCCTATGAGGAGAGGATTAAAAGAAATCTGTCCGACTGTAACATTAGCTTGAAATGTTTATTTTAGAGAGTCTTAAGACTATTTAGTTAAGAGCATCTGCCACCAGCTCGGTGTTATTTTATTACAGCCCGGCAGCTGAGGGTTAGACATGAAAAATGGCTTTTATTAAAGAGCCCGACGGGGTTTGTTATCCACTGCTGTGTCTGTGTTCCTGGCTCAGAGGTGAGGCTCCTTTAACTGATCATCCAGGAGGCCTGACTGTGTCTCTGAGCAGACACCACTTTGTTTTAAGCTTCACTTCTTTGGCTTTTTTCCTCATAGCTGCTGCTCACTTAGGTTTATGCTTAGAAACTCTTTATCAAGCATAAAGGAACATCACGGATTATCTTTAAATACACATTTAACGCTCAGTAACACGATAATCTACCGTAGTTGGAGCTTAAATTCATTGTTTTGAAGCTGTTCGTCCGCTCATCTGTCCACTGGAAGTCACATTTACTTTGAAACAACCGCTTATATTCTTAGGTTTTGTTTAGGAAAACTCCGCTTTGCCTGTGGCTCACTGAAGCCACACACCCGGCCATAATTAACTTCACATGTACTCCGGGGAGCAGAGTCAGTCGGTCATGTCAGCTTTTTCTGTCAGAAGTCACAGTGCAGTGATTCAGGGAGACAATTAAGGTTCCTGTGCAGTCAGCCGTTCACTGCTGTGCTCCAATCAAAGACAAACTGTCCCACGAGGAGCCAAATCACACAGCCCATGCGGACCTCCATTATCGCAGTCAATGGCTCTAACACACACACACGCTCACACACAAACATGCAAACTCACAACTCCTCTGCATCCTGGCAGCTGGGATCTGTTGATTCGGCTGGATTTCAGAATCATCCGGCGACCACACAAAACAGGAGACGTTTAATAAAGCTGGCAGAGGGGCGTTTCAAGCAAAGAGGGTCAATAAAACATCCGGGGCCGACGGGCCGCCGCCATGTTCACAAAGAGGGCGGCCAGGCTGAGCAGATTTACGACTCCACAATGAGAACTTCATCATTAAATCGTACAATGGTGATCAATTCTGGAAAACGATTGCGGATGCAGTGATGAGTGCTTCTTCTACAGCAGCAAAGTCCAAACCCGGACCTTTAGGGCCGCCGGCCTGCAGGTTTTACATCTGGAACCTTTAAAACTTGAAGGACAGGACCGGATTTGCAAATCCATGCTCTACAAACCTATGAACAGAGCTTTGAACTGCTCTAAAAACTAAATTAGTCACTTGGTTACAGGTGAAACTCTTGCAGAAACAGCTAAAAATTTCAGGTTCAAAACAGGAATATCCACAGCAGTTAAATAGAATTCAAGTAAAACAGAGTATTCGAGCTTCGTGAGAATACCTGAGGGGTCTATCTACCTGCAGATCATTGGGACCATCCTCAGGTTTGACCTTTTAGTAACTTTATCGAGACCAACCAGCTGTCCTAAATGTTCAGGTCTCCTGAAACAAAGGGCGCCTATATAACCCTGCACTCTAGGCAAGTCTGAATTGTTTAGAACTGGCAAAAGGTCAAACTCAGAAAAATGTGGGTTTGTACTGTACCTCCAGAAGCTTAAATTTGGAACATTGGCATAGTTGTTTTTTTTATCCTAGATTTAGACATGAGACTTGTATAATGTCAGGGGACACCGTTTTGAATAAGAGATATTACAAATCTGATTGTTTCAGTCGATTTCTGAGGCAATTCTGCTTTAATTTGATATGCTACGTGACCGCCTTCCCATTGGAAAAACCTACTCTTGATCCAATATGGCGGTTTTCAAGATGGCCGCCACATCCCTGACATAGATGGGCCCCCTCACACATTAATGTGGGGTGTTCTGATTAATCAATTCCCCTTTAGTGTCCGAATGAAACGGTGTCCTGTTACTTTTGATTCATCCTCTACGGTCAGCTCTAACATCAGAGAGAACATAGAGTCCATTCAACTGACCATCCAAATAAAAATAAAAACTTTCTTGAGTCGTTGACGGTGTTTAACTCTCATATAAATATTCAGAAGTCGTCCCAGTAGAGTCGTTAACTCCAGACAAATAAACTCTGCCATTGAGCTTCACCACAGAAATATGTCTTCCCTCAATGCCGGATCCACAGAACTTTATCTGCCCTCTAAAGTGCTGAGTAATACATGAAAGAACTCAATTTGGATCAATTTAGCTCAAATTTGAGGAGCTACAACCAGCTCGGGAAAACAGATCTATGCTCAAGGGGCTGAAGGCCACGGTGAGGATCTGCTGTTGGAAGCCAGCTGTATTTGCATGTGCTGTCAGAAGATGAAACGCGGAGGGGAATGCATTTTTGAAGAGGCAGCATAATGCCGGTGAGGTCCGAAGGCTGCGAGCCCAATCAAAAACTCTCCAGCAGAAAGTCAGAGGGTTCATTCTCTGATGAGTTAAAAAGACAAAGATCGCCACCCGAACACGAGCCGTTTAAAGAAAAACGACCTGAAACATCTGGGATCAACAGACCGCTGGTCACCTCTCAGATCAATCCCACAAAGAGAGATTCAAAACCTCATTTTACTCTAAATTGGGGATCGTTTAATCACTTATGTTTGGCCGGGTTGTTAATGGCACATTGTAATATGAAAGGAACAGAGCCAGGATAGCATTTGAAACCTCTTTAGATGAACGAAGGCAGCAGGAGTAACTGAGAATCTCTCCAGAGAACAGAGGAAACGTCTTCCTCCTTATTCTGTCGGTATCCTGCATGGCTCTGCTTCTACCTTCCACTGCCAAGCGTGGCCCATGGGACCGTCTACAAGCCCAGGGATAGAGAAGCTGTAATCTATAATTCACTCAGATCACCGACCCATGAGGATACACAGTGTCCATCTCCACCGGCTCCACCAACACAACCTGGGAGAAGCTGCAGTGTGCATGCTAATATTTGAAAAGTGCGCGTCTATCTTAACAAATTAGCTGTCGCTGCAAGTATAAATATCTGCCAGCGCACGCTGCTTCTGTCTGGAGTGATTTACGACAAAACTCTGGATGGCTTATCACACCTGTGAGGCTCAATATTGGCTCCGTCTAATTTGTCACACGTCAGCACTTTTATTCCCCCCAAAAAAGAGGAAGATCTGAAAATCACGCTCCTCTCCGGAGCGCAGAAAGGAGCTCGCCTGGACGACCGGGGACTCTTACAGGAGAGCAGTAATTGGTCAGGTCAGTGAGTTCCTTCGCACTGTTGGTTGCCAAAGAGTGGATGCATATTTGTTCCCGATCAAGTTTTCTTGCCGTCCGCCCACGCAGGAGGATTAGCGGGTAGCACAACCTCCCCGCCAAAGCACCCCCCCACACACACACGCAAACCCACACAAACACGCACAAACACACACACTCAAACACACACAAACACGCAGCTCTTTGTTAGAAGATGGAGGTGGCTGATTACAGGAGATTGCAGAAAGTGGTAATCAGTGATTACAGGGGGTGGTCTCGTTAGGGAAAATTACTCCATCTTCAGAGTCTCACATGGAGACACAAAAGAAGCCGCAGCGCTGACGGAGACGTGGGCCTCCTGTTTGACGGCTGAGAATCCCCCCAGGACCAGGTTTTAAAAAAAAACAAACTGGAATAAAAGTCACATGCACGCTCAGATCGAGAAAGACATTTAAAACGAGGCTTTCATCTTCTAAACCATCCAATCGCTCACAGTTAAACTCTAACAGGGAGTTCATTTGTTGTGCCTATTAAAGTTTATTCATTCCACTGCAAATAAGTAAGAAAAGGAACTAATAAACTCATCACAACAGATGCCAGCCGAGCTAATTCTGAGTTTTTTTATGTGCAACTTTCTTTCTGCGTGAAATGAGAAACTCGCGGGGTGAGCTTAAGAGGCTCTTTCCAAACCAGTAATCGGTAAGTGTTCTCCTGTGTCCAGCCAGCCATCAGTCAGAGGCGGCGGAGCTGAAGGCGCTGCTATCGATCCACTGATGGCTTCACATAACCTCCAGCTTAGCGTGACCGAGCTCGATGAGTCTGGGAAGAGGCAAATCCAGCCGGGGCTCCCTGGGGAGGACTGGAGCTGCCGACAGCAGACCCCAGCGGCACGGACCTAATCGTTACGGGAGAAAAAAAGGCGAATTCCCCTCAAAACTGAACCAACAGACCTTCGCAAAGTTACAGTGACCGCCGAGCAAACGCATCATGAAAGATGCAGAAGTTTATTTTAAAGCAAACGAGTCAGAGGGTGTGTACGGGGCTGGGCCAGAGAGCTTCAGTCCCCCCCCAAAAAAGCGCCAGTGGACGTTTGCTCCCGTCTCCACTATTTTTGGAACTTTTATCGCTTTCTGTTGGCGTGATGCCGGTCGCCATGGCAACAGATGAAGGTTGTTCGAGCCCCCCTGAAACAACTCAATCCAACGAGGTCTCCCATGGCAGCTCTCCGTCCACAGGGACCCCCCCCCCCCCCCCCCCCCCACCCCGGCCCCCCCTGGCCCCCCCCCCCCCCCCAGGGCCCCCCCCCCCCCCCGTCCCCCCATCCTCCCCACAACTCCACCACAGCTTCACACAACAACCAATTAAAATGGTTTCCTGGCAACCAGAGTCAATATGTCTCTTAGCAACACCATTTCAGCAGTATGCAAATTAAATCCGAGCAGCCGAGCTCTGACTGAGAGGAACAGTTTCCTTTTAAACGCGTTTCCCCTCACCGTGCGGGTCTCCCGCTCTGATCACAGAGCGCAGACACACACTCGCAGCCCCTTTCTCTCAGCTACATCCCAGCCGCTGCGGCCGCTGACCACCCAGGATTCAGCCAAGTTTGGCCAACGCTTGACCACCCGCTAGATGCCCTCTGGGGACATCTGCTGGGCCATTAGGATGACACTAAGCTGAGCGGGGAGACACACAAACGCAGCACGAGCAGCATCTTTTCTCAGCTGGAATCCATGTGTCCAAAAATAGGCTGCTGGTAAAACTGATCAAATCCCTCGATTCTCGATTTACAGGAAAGCAGAGCACTTTAGAAAGTAGAAGTATAGGGCCAAAATATGATCTATATAGCAAATTTTAGGGTTCAAAATCCCTAAATCTGTCAAAACAAACTCAAGAAACTAAAATATTGACATCTCATAACAAGGAAACGACATGAAGGAGACAGCGCAACATTAGTTCATTTAAACGCCTTCATCTGCTTTTTAAAAGAGAAAATGGACCACATGGAACTGATTTACTCTGAACTGAATGCAGCAGCCAGCAGCGACCTCCGACCCCAGCTACAAGAATGAGGTTTCACCCAGTAAAAGATCCAGAGGAGACAAAACTGTAAAAAAATTTAAAACGGTAAAGACTGACATGTCAAATTAGACCAAAAACTTCAATGTGAACTGAAACAGGTAAAGATTCTTCACATATGGAGCCTCAGATGCCAATATCTCACAAAATCCATAAACACAGAGAGTTTTTTTCCATGTTGGCTTCAGTCACACAAAAAAATCTGGTTCAAAACCTTTCCAGCTACGTCTGTGTGGAGAATTCAGCTGCACTTCCAGAGAAAAGGTAGAAAAAGCCGAATGTTTGTGTCGGGCGACTTCAGTGGATGACTCACTTTTTCATGCTGGATGGAGGCTGGCCTGGATTAGACGGCCAACACCGGCTGTAATGGCAGCTCAGCGAACAATGACGACTGAGGCCAATCCCAGCGGGTAAAAACCAAGATGAGTCTAAAACGTCCAAGAAAAAACCACCATAACAAGCTGCCATCCAAAGAAGAGAAGGGAGATAACCAGCTGGTAAAAAGACTCAAACGCATATTTCATCAAAAGATAAAATGACTAATTGCACTTATTGCAGGTGTGGGCGGCAAACCCCCAAAAAGTGGGAGTAAAGGAAGAAATCCAAGTGTATTTATGAACATTTAAGCACTGCGGGTAGAAAAAAGTCATTAAAAATCCAGCCTGTTTAGTAATTTAATATTTGGGGAGTCTAGAGGAGAGATTTAATTTTGCTTTTGTGCTTGCGAAGAGCAAAACAAAGAGGAAGAAATCGTTTTGAGAATTCATCCGAGCTTCCCCATTTCCAGCTAGCGCTCGTACCCTCCGTTAAGCACGAGGTGTGAGCTGAAACTAATTACGTTCTTCTGCCAGCTGTAGTTACCAGGAGCAAAAAACAAGCCCCGTTTATGACAAATCCAGGAGATTATGGAGCGAGGACTGGAGCTGCGTGCCATCGGAGGCTGAAACTCCGACTTCTCCGTCATTTAAATGAGTCGAAACCAGCAAATTGCATGACGTCACCTGCCTGTTTCCCGCTTTTTAACAGACTGAAAGACTTTTGTGTGGACAGGAAGGATTAAGAGGCACTATAAAAAGCAAAGGATGACACAAACATTTGGTTAATTAGAGGATTGAACAGGAGGACGCTGGGATGGAAGTGAGGAGGTGGGTAACAGGAGGCCTGGATGTGTTTCTAAACAGAAGGCCAGACCCAAAACAAGCCTCGGAAACATACAGACTCCTCAGAAAGCCGGCCAGCTCCATCAGATCAGCCCACAGAGGCAGCAGAGAGGGGATGTGTGTGTGTGTGTGTGTGTATGTGTGGGGGGGGGGGTGTAGAGAGAACAGAATAAAAGGAGCATGACAAGAGACATGGATTCTGTCCAGCTCTCGGCTTCGTTTGTACGTTTTACTCTTTCGCTCCCTGAACTCTGCGTTAAATCCCAAAGTGGATTTCTCTCTGCTCTGCTTTCACCCAATTATCCACGCCGCCCTCCACCTCTGCGCTCACCGTTTCTCACTTCTAAAGGCCGCTGCATTATTCATGCCCGGGGTGTTAAGTCATCAGTCAGCACAACACGCACTCTGCCGGTTAACCCTTTCCGCCCCGGGGGGGGGCTCGCCGGCCCGTCAGGAACACGTGGGCGGGCGCTGGGCTCAGAGTGGACGGCCAGGATCCCGTCAGCCGGCCCTCATTACCGGGGCGTCAGAGCCAGAGGGGCTCACTGCCCACCAACACGCAGCATCAGAGCCCATGTTTGGCCTCGTTATCGGGGGGGGCGGCATGTGTGGCAGTTTCATATTCTTCCAATGATTGATTTGTTCTCTTTTTTTGTGCCAGCACAAAAGCACAAGTCGCAGCGCTTTAAAGTTGATTCAAATGCAACTTAAAATAATCTTCGACTGCTTAAAAATGGCCGATAATCTCTCAAATAAATAAATAAATAAAAAAGAGCTTTCTGTCTGTGCACTCAAAGTGAGGGAAAGTGAGACGGACCTCTTTTGTTGGACATAAAACTGCATTAAGCGTCGCCTCACTACTGAGCTCTGGGGGTGGAGGCCTCCATTTGGAGAATGAATCTTTGTTAGACTTTAAGTGGGACCTCGACAGACCGACTCAGAGCTGCTGTGGATACAGCAGAGGAAGAGCAGACCCCGAATCAGGGACCCTGCACCAGCCTTTACTCATGATTTAATCTCTGAAGTCTGTTACTGCTTTGAGGTTCGCCATGACTGCAGTTCAGACGAGCAGCGAGGCCTAAATCTGAGTTAAGAGCCAAAGGGTTTCAGTTTTCATGGCAGAGCTACCTGGTCAGGGTTCTAAAACCAATGAGGCCTGACTGTAGACACAACTGGAGCCCTGCAGGGGGGCCAAAGGCCTGCAGGGCCCACAGGGCTGCAGTCTGAGGCCGGGGCTGAGCAAAAAAATCACCAAGCCCCACTTTTTCTCTCTATCAAAGCCCTCAAAATTCTGCCGGTTGTCTTCCTCCACTTCTTTTCCTCCAATTTCTTCATCACAAAGCGGTTCAATTACCCCCTTTTCCTCAGCCCAGCAGCATCCTTTACCTCGGTTACCAAGGAAACTGTAGCCTTGGTCACCAGGTTGCCGAGCCCGAGGGATGCACTCACCGTTGGGTTTGGCTTCCCTCGGTGACACAAGACCGACAAGCTGTTACAATTCCTGTCATTGTGTCAGATTCTCGTGTTCAGCCAGCGGTGAAAATCAGCCGAATGGGAAACGGATGTCTCAACACAGCAGAAGATCTGCACTTCTGAAGCAACAGCCATGCCGATTACTCACCGCACTGACCAACAGAAGCAGCTTGAATCTGGGGTGAACGCATATATTCAAATTATTTAAAACAATTATTTTTTTTACATGATAAATCCTCAACCATAGACTGAATAGAGACTGTAGTTTTTCAGTAGTCCATCAAAGTTAATGCCAACACAAACCCAACACGTCCAGCTTCATACTGGATGCATCAGAGAAACAAAGGAATGTTTTCTTTTTTTTTTTTTGCTCTTTAGGATAAAAATGTCTTCCAGGGTTACCTGTGACAGCAGGGCTGAAAAAAACTGTGAACTGTGGTATCTCAGCCAACAGATTAGAGCAGTTTAGAACAGTTTTGAGCAGTTTATAGCAGTTTAAAGCAGTTTGCAGCACCTCATCAGGCAGATTTGGGAGCAAAATGCTCAGACGAAGCCTGATGTGGTGGTTTGGGATCAGTCGGCAGATCGGTTTCAGACTGGCAGCGTGAGATCAAACTGGAGCAGTAAGATATGAACAGCTGAGAGGGTTAGATGGATTCAAATCAAAGATGGCTAATGCTGCTTCCATATGGATGTTTTTCTGCTTTCTTTACAGTCCAGCTGAGGCGTGGAGCTGTGGAGACTCTCCCCCAAGTGGAGGGCCGGGGCTGAGCCCCCAGAGGTCTCAGGCTCTTCTCTCATCAGATGGGACTCTTTGTCCTATCTGTGTTGGCTTAAAAACTCTACTAAGAAGCACGGCGGGTGGGCTCAGGTCTGCAGAACTGAATCTGGACGAAGACCTGCTGCACCGGAGCCCCTGCAGCTTTCAGGAAGGAGGACAAAAACCTTCACCATTCTGTTCATTCATGAGCAAACCACAAAACCAAACGATCTAATCAGTCCAACTCGTGTCTTTTAAATGGCTAAACTTAACAGTTCGTTAACGCTTCTTTATTCTGAGCCCAGTTTGATCGGCTCTTCCGGGGGAAAGAACTCAACATTTTATTCATGATTCTAATCTAAAAGCGGCTTTACACTCGTCACAACTTTGTTAATGATCACTGCCGCAGTTAGTCACAGTTTTAATATTCAAGATTTCCAAATTTAGTGAGTTACTTGTTCAGATTTCCAACTTTTTCAGCCTCCAGTTCGGTTCAGCATGCAGAGTCCCTGCTGTGCAATCCGTCCACCGAGTGTCATGTAGCGCACCCACTGCTGACCCACAGCGCTTTACACCGTGCATTAATTCATCCTTTCACCCATTTTCAACTCCAGTCACCTCCTGGCTCCCCATCATCATCCTCCTCCCCTTTCCATCCCGCTGGCCTTTCTCCTCTCATTGATCTCTTCGATCAATCTCCCTCAAGTCTCATTTTCCTCACTCCCCGCAAACACCATTGTGTACTGACCAAACTGCCTCCCTCTGCTTTCAGTTCCTCTTCACCTTAATCTCTAAGAAGAAAGGAGGAGATGAAGAGGAGGATGTGGGGGAGGCGGCGGCGGCGGCCCGCGGCTGGAGGGAGACAATGCGCAGACGAGGGAAGGGGAAAACGAGAGAAAGGGCAGAAAAGAGGACGAGGAGATGAGGAGGAGGAGCCAGAGGAAGAGGGCTCCTCACCAGCACAAAAAACCCCGACATCTTCAAAGGGACAGGCTTAACAAGATTTCATCCGGAGGAGCGCTGTTTGCCTTCAGGGTTGTCATCGCGTGTTGTGACGTGCTCAGCCGAGGCTGGAGGAGGAACGCGCTAATGAGGAGGGCTCATTAGACCACACTCACACAGGACGGGGAAGGGTTCTCCTTCTCTTTTTGTTACCTGCTTCTTCAGCTCTATGCTGTCTACCACAAACACCCAGCATGGGCAGGAGGAGGGGGTATCTTCACCTGCTGGAGAGCCAATTAAAAACTGCTCTCAGGATCCCATTCGGACTGATAGAACCAAAAAAACTTTCACAACTCAAAGAAGAGAAACTATTTAAACTAAACTTTTCTCTTTGTAGATTAAAGACACACACACACACTTATATATTTGTATATATATAAATATATATATATATATATATATAAAATTGGAGTGTTGAGCAATCATTTTAAAATGTTTTCTTTCAACATTAACTCATTTTTCACTTAGTTTTTTCTCTGTTCAGCCTCTGAGCTCTGAGTCATTCAGGCAGAAACAGGCCCCTAACTCAAGGGATGAGCCAGCGTTGTGTCCAATCAGCAGAGCAGCAGCTTAAAGTGGATCTTTAGGCTCTTTGTCAGCTGCAGCCTGTCACAGAGACACATCATTTGTTCCATTTCTGTAGCTGATGGGAAAAAGGCCAAAGAAAAGCCAGTCTGACAGACAGGAAACAGGATTTCTGAGGATTCCCAAAGAGCTGCTGGCTGAAAACTGGACAGATCTCATCCTGGTGAGCAGTGAGTCCTTAAAACATCTGAGGAAACTGGACCAGTGGAGGACAGAAGAAGAAGAGCTGGGCCTAAGGACTCTCTAATCCAGCAGATGAAGAGGACCTGGACTCTGAGTGGGGCTCGTCCTGCTTCTGGACCACAGCAGGACACGGATCTGCTCACCAGGACAAAACTCCGCAAGCTTTTGTTCTAACAGGCAGGCCTGACTAACACCACCTCGAACTGTATCCATGACAACAGTCCCCAAAGTATCCGGATTCCATGGCGACCGTTGCCACGGCAACTTGGAAGAACTGATAGCGAGTCCACGGTGACACAGAGGTGCAGGGGGATCTCATGAGCAGGATCAGAGTTAGAATTAGGATTTTTATGACTTTTAAAAGTACATTTTCATTAAAAGCGGGCTTCAGCTGAAAGGCCCTCTCCATGAAAGAATGAAGAATGAACTAAATGTTCTGCGAATACTCTGAATTGCTCACCGACTGTTCATTTTTCAGGCTGGGGACGATAATCTCACCATTCTCTCCTGCCAAGACACTCTTTAAGTAGCCGACTGATCTGCTGCAGGGCGGCTGTTAACTTAAGTTTCATTTTATCACCATCAGTCTGTTTATCATCAACTTATTTGCAGAAACTCACGAGTCTCTCAAGACAAAAAAGCGGCAGCTGCTTTCTCTAATTAATGCCATGACGGTTAAATGAATGAATACTGCATGAAGCGAATGGAAATATATCATTTGAATGAATTATTAGTGCGTTGGAGGTCCCTTTGGGAGCAGGAGTGGGAGGTTGATGAGCGATGGTGACACACGCACACAGATTCAGTATCCCTGGGCTCCAGCCCACTGTCCAGCTGCACACATCAGACTTCCCCTGCCTTCCTGATGGCTATCCCTCTGCAGGAGGCACCTGGCGGCCGCCCCGCTGACACTTTCTTGAGTTCTGTACTGCGCTTCCCTCCGATTTGGCCCTCCTAGCCAAACGAGGGCCTTAAAGAGAAGGAAACCTGGTGGCTGCAGAGTCAGAGTCTGCCTCCTTATCTCAGTCATTCTTTCTCTGTGTCTGCTTTCGTTGGTGAAGGGAGCCGATCAGTGCTCACTGGGCTCTAAACGGGGCCGGGGCTCAGGCTCCAGCCTTCTGCTCCAGCAAATATCACGCTCTGTCTTTTTACTCCACCCACTCCGTCTACTCAGATCTGCCTCACTTTAGAGATTTTCCCCAGCTTTTTTTTCTCTTTTCTTTGAACACAGAAGAAGTCTGAAAACCTCGAAAATTAAAACCCGACTACTGGAGGAGATTTCTTTTTCCCCTCCAACATCACCGTACCCGTCAAATCTACTAATCAGCAATACATACTTTACGAATGTTGTGTCCAATCAGCAGAGCAGCAGCTTATAGTGGATCTTTAGGGTCAGGGTTAGTCCAGCAGATGAAGAGGATCTGAAAGTGAGGTCCTTCAGAAAGAGGAGCAGATCCAGCAGAGAGCTGAACAGGAGCTGAGAGCTGCATCTGGACCTCCAGCTGACCATCTCCTGGTGGCCTCATCAGAAATGCTCTCCATGAAGGGGGGGCTGTCCAGAAGCCCCTCTGAAGGAAGGAAACAGGGAGGAAAGGCGTGGCTCTGCCAGAGGAACCAGAAGTGGACTGAAGCCCAGCTCTGATGGAGGGATGGATCCTCCCCAAAAGGCAGCAGCAGCATCCAGAGCAGAGCTTTGGGACGTCAAAGTTGTTTTGGACGATGAAGGTGCTCATAGGCTTCATTTCACTCTTTTCTTATTTTCCTGGCAGTTTCTCCCAAATGACGGGAGAGCTTGCAGATCACTGTATCTTTTTATAATCAGGCCAGAACAGCAAGCAAAAAGAAACAGATAGTCTGTGCTGTGTTCTATAAGCTCAGAGTGAAACGTATGCAGCTATTAAAACCACTCCAGCTGATGGGCTCTTATCTCCATTTGTCAGACCTTCTCTGAGGAGCTGATAAGTCCCCGCTGCCCCTTTACACAGCAGAGCTGGCTGAGGATGAAACATGGAGCCTTTCTTAAATGAAATTAAGGTTAAATCTGAATAAGAGACTTAAAAAACGGGTAGTGGTTCTGCATCACAGAGCGTCGTGGACCGATGCATCTGAAAATGTCAGCATGTCTTTTGTAGGTTTGCTGCAAAGGAAGCCAAGCAAACGCCAATGATTCTTCCAGGGAAACCCCTGACATGGGAAGATGAGACCTGACCAGATGCCCCAAACACCTCAGCTTACTTCAGACAGCCACATTCAGCTGCTTTTGTGATGGATTTAACTGGACAGGAAGTTAGCTTCCATTGCTACTGCCTTTGCTAGGCAAAGCACACAAAAATGTGCTTAAAAAAAGCTTGTTTATGTCCCTCTGTGGTGATCTTTACACATCTTTTTTTATTTGTGACCTCAGCACAGATCAAACTTGTCTTTCTAATTCACAAGCAGCCACTGTTTTCTTTCTATGAAAGTGTCTCTTTTGGTTCATAGAGGATGATGAAGACGGCTGACCCATCAAACAGCAGGTTTCTGCACACTTTCTGATCTCTTGAAGGAGTCAAACACACATACTTTTTTTTTGTAGCTCACACAAATGACTGACACCACAACAATTGTGGTTGCTTTTTCCCCAAAAAAAAAAAAAAAAAAACCCACAAAGATATATTTCCTCCTCCATTTTTCTAAGTGCAGATTTTAAAATGTTAATCATAAAACTGGCTTGTTTTTTTTGCCTTAAATTGCTGAGAGCGACCGCAAACAGAGGCCAAAATCAGTTGAAAAGCAAACACTTTGACACCAGCCACATTTTCAATGAAGCTCCAACACGGTCATTAGCATCTGAGATAAAGTTAAGCTATTTGACCAGAAAACGGCCACTTCTGAAGACTGGACAGGAGAACAGAAGGAGGGAGATGCTCGGCTGATTGATTCAACAATGGCCGCCCACCAGAGACCGAGGAGCTGCCGGTTGTGTGTGTTTGCTGTGTGTGTGTGTGCTGCTGAGAGGAAGATAAAGACAGAGCTGGGAGATGAAGATGTAGACCTGCACACGCTCACCGGACCCGTGGACATGAGTACAGGACCCTGTCTGTGGAGCAGCGGCTAAATATAGCTCATGGGGAAATCTGGGATAAGACAGGACTGCTGTCCAGCCACATCTCTCTCTCACACACACACACACACACACACACAATGCCTCCTGAGCTCATAGGAAGCAGACAGAAATGAGTTTATTCAGGTAAATCAACTACTGGACCTTCTCTGTGAAGCGGAGAACCTGATGTGCTTATATGAAGTTGATTAAAACAAATATGTTGCAGCTCATTAGGTATCTGCGTCTGTAGGGGGGGAATTCATATTTCTGCAAGGCGTCTATTGAAGGACAACCTGCCAAAAGCATTTCAAACCCAACAGAGTAGGCTCAGAACTGCAACAACAGCTGGACTCCAAACGGCTCCAGATGTTTGCAGGCCGGTGGTAAAGGATGAGGGGAAGATGCACAGGAGGGAAGGTCTTTAGAAGTGGAGGCCAAATAAAATTCAAAGCAGCGGAGTATTCCCTTAAAACGTCAAAAGTTGCCGTTTTAACTTCTGACACATTCTCCGTTAAGCATTCTGCTGTAGATTCAATCTCACTGAGGCAGATTTTAACATGGCTGCATTCCATTTCTGTGACAAGGACCAGTAGGAGAGGGAGAGAAGGGCGTCCTACACGTCCCAGGAGGAAATCTCAACAAGATTAAAGACACATAAGAGCTATTAAAAAAACTGTTACAAATAGAAGAAACTAACAAATTACACCCTCCTCCATCTCGTTTAAAGTCTTTAAAGATTTGGTGTCTTTTCTGTGTTGATTCACTGAGAGATTTCACTCTTTTTTGGGCTCCGTCTGAGCCTTGAACTCTGTTAAACATGGAGTTTAGTATCACAGCTCAGAGCCGTTTGTTTGAAGCGTTTCTGTGTAGGTTGTTATTGCTTCATTAATGGATTTCACACCAGCAAATGGCAAAGAAAAGATTGATCTTTTTCTTTAAACTCAGTCTTATCAGAGCGGGGTAGCAGCTGCCCATCTGCTCTGGACACAGGAAGCAGCCACATTTCCTCTCAGCAGATGTGAGAGAACAGTTACTGTCTCCTTAAATTCTACTGTAAAGTGGACCTTAAAGCCCCCCCATTCTGCTGCAGAATCAGAATGAGATTCTCCTGACATCACCGGAGTCGTTTGCTGTTTTCCCATTCCAGTGAGTCCACTTAGAGAAAATGATCTGTGTGAGGCATCAGAAAACCTGTTTGATGTTGCAAACAGCAGGTCGTAAAGCGCTTTATACACATTTGATTCCTGCTTTTAACAACACACTTCAGGCATTTGTACCTTTTTGGTGAAGTCCATGGCTTTCAGGATGGAGAGGTTGAGCGTTTCCAGGGAGGCCAGAACGCCCTCATAGTCTCCCATGTGCTTGGCAAAATAATCTGTTTTACACACAGAGAACACACACCAGGATTTCAGCAAACTTTTGTGGGAGAACAAGCAGAACGGATAGAAGTCAAGAATCAATCAATTATACTTTTTAAGCAAAGAAGAGAAGGATGGAGGAAAGTGTCAACTCACCGCAAAGTTCCTTGGTGTCTACATTACTATCAGCAAGCAGAGGAGCGGCAGAAGGAAAGGCGGGAGAGGTCCAGAGAAGGAGGGGAGAAAGGGATGCAGAGAAGCAGGGTTAGAAACACAGGAGAAGGCGTCAGCAGGCGGTCCCTCTCACCAAGCAGCCAAAGGAGGATTCAGAGTCTGGCAGGCGGGGAGCCGGCCAACAGGACTCTGAGTCATCACTCATGCTCAGGTCCGTCTTTACGGCTGGACGGGAGACTTTCCCCGAGCCGGCGACGGGAGAGGAGGAACGAGGGGATAACAGACGGAGGACGAGCCGGCCAAAAGATGGATGAGATGTAAGTGAGGATGAGAGAGCTGTGGGCCGGAGAGAGACGCCATATGTCCATCGCTTCCATGGAATAACAGCGTCCCGCTCCCACGCACGAGGGGGAATGTCGAACAACAGAGAAACAGCAGAGCTCTGCCGGCGCTAATCACACAGCAGCATTCATAGTTTGATTACAGTAAGAGTTTGGCACCTTTATATTTCAGAATAACCCTGAAAATTTAAGCTAAAATGGATGTTAACAGCCTGATTCCAGAAGTGGAAGCAACCCACAGAGCCCGCATTTGCCTGAAATCCAACCCCCGATCGTTCCGGTTTGACACAGAAACCACGTCAGAAATGAATAAATACAGATAAGCTGTAAGATATCAGGGCTGGTGGGGAAGCAGAGAGCTCCATTAACCGGGCAGAATGTGGAACCAGCCCGTCTCGCTCTTCATGTGAACTCTGAGCGAGCGGATCCTGATGATGTGAAAGCGGAGAGCGGACCTCATCACACAACACCACATGTGGCTGAGGACGTCCTCATGGCCACAAACTATGTGAACTATGTAAGAACTAGAAGCTCAGGCTGGGATAAATGCTTCAAAACAGCCATAGACGCCCTGGCAGGCCTCTGGATTGAGCTGTTTTGCTCCAGTCTCTAAGAGAAATGTCTCACAATCTGCTTGTTCAAATGAATATATATTATGTTGTGGTAGCTTTCACACTGAATAAATAAGTTTACTCTGCTCTGAAAGATTTCTTCTTTAACGCCTCACCAGCTCAAATTCTCTGCAAGCAGGAGAAATACAAGAAGACAAACCAAAGTGTGTGGGAAAGATTTTAAGGGCGCAAAGGGCCAAAGAGGGAATGAGTGACAGATGGAGAGAGGATGAGGAACGAGGGGTGGCAGGCAGAGTGACGGCTGGATAAAAGCACGACAGAAAAAGAGACGGGAAGCTCGCAGGATGGCCTGAAAACCTAAAAGCTGAATGGAGAAGGGAGGACAGACGAGCGGCTGGTGGAGGGACGGCGCTCGCCCCGCCTCTGCTGCCTCTCTTCCCCATCCATCAACTTCCTGCTTCAAACAGGAAGCGCCACTTCCTCCTATCTGCTGTCACTCGGCTCGTCCGGAGCCCTCATCTCAGATTACTCTGAGGTGGAGCTGCTTTACTCTAACGAGCAGAAAACTTTCCCGCCGCATACATGAGGCGGCCGATAACACGAGGTCGTCTGAAGAGAGGATGGACGGTTGGCTGATCAAGAGGATCTCAGGAGAGATTTAAACGTCAAACCCAATTCGGTTCCACCTATAGGAGGAGGCCGGCTCCCGTTCCGCCTGGCTCGGTTTTATTTGAGGCCGGGCAGGACTCACGAGCTGCTGTAAATGAACCGAGCCCAGTTTCTGATTACTCCCGCCCCGCTGAGTCAGCACCCTGCTCCTGATTGCAGGGTGGATGAGCTGATTAGCTGATTATGGAAGAGCCAATAAATTGATTTTATGACTTAATCAAAACAAGCTGTCCGAGGGAGCAGCAGTCCCAGCGAGGTCAGTGCCTCGGGAGGTGCATGAATTATGAAAAAGAGGGAATCCAGGTAACACAGACACTCTCAGGCTGTGCTCTGTCTTTGACAGTGGAATTGCAATGTAAAGAGGCTTCAAACACCTTTTGGGGCAGAAAAACTACAAGCAGAAATCTAAAAGAAGCCGGGAGGCTGTGGAGTATTCATATTATTAAAACCAGATGCCGTGACTTAGTGCGCTCATCATGGTCTCTTCAAATCATGCTGCTGAAGCGGGAAGTTTCAGAAAGCAGCCCTCTTCTGATGAGAAGCCAAAGCCGAGCGGGAGTAAGCACAAACACACACACATGCACACACACGGGCGGCGAGCGGCGGCGGGGCTGACCTGGTGTTGTCGGAGTCGATGGTGTGAAACAGCTTCTCCAGCTCCTCCTCGTTCAGGGTGCCGTCGGAGAAGAAGGCCTGGAACTCGTCCAGAGACAGCTTCCCGTCGTCTGCGGGAAACACACCGCGCACACCGTTTAAAATGGAAATGACCGGAACCCGACGCAGTGAAACCGCCAGCTATTCTGACACGATTTAAAGTTAAAACCATCTAAACTCAGTCATTCTTTTCTATTTTTCTGTCTATTGGAAGAAGAAAACCCTTATTATTTATTATCTTAAGTGTTCAGCCTATCTCGGTGAACATGTTAAATCATGTGAATATGATTTCATGTCTCCTTAGGATTAAGTTTGCATGACTGATTACTTTTCCCGACTAGCTCTGTCCATAATTCCAATTTCCTGTCTTTGTGCACAGAGCAACAGAGGATTCATGAACTCCTGAATCAAATTCTTATCAAAAGTAATGAAGTGAGAGACAGGAAATCTGTTCCCATGACAAACATGGCCGGACTGACGAGTAACAGATTGTTATTGCCTGCCCCTCGTTGGGATCCGTCTTCCACTCATACGGGCAGATCAGACATCGTTTGACAGACTGAGTAAATCAAGGCGACATCGTTGTGGCTCTCCCCCCCGTCTGGATGCAGAAACAGCTGCTCTGAGAATCAACTGCGACGGCTGGGAGGGAATCCTGTCAGCGGGGGCCGCGTTGGACTGGGTTTGCTTTCAAAATGCACACGATGCAAACACATTTTCAAATTTCCTGAGTTTCCCAGGACTTTTCAGAGCCTGTAAAAAAGGAAACACTTCTGAAAAATACATCCTCTATGTGGAAGAGGAGAGAAGTTTATTGGTCGGTTTGGTGACCCGATGGTGACTTTAAGCCAGCCAGCTTTAGCTTATTTTGAACCTCAGACACTTACTTTGTTTTACTTTAAAAATTCTCCTTTAGATTTTTACATTTCTGTTCCAGAAATATCCCAAAGTGCACAGAGCCTTAGGAGTCGATGCCTCAAACTGGAGCTGAGACAAAGGAAAAGTGATTTAGCATTCAGGTCTGAGTTTCTAAATGACGGCTAATGTGAAACAAGCCGGAGAGCAGCTCATCTCCACCACTCATGGTGGGACTGTGGAGCCCTGAGTAAGACTTTCACAGCTAATTAGCACATGGCTAATTAGCATTCTTTGACAGGGTGCTACACTGGCGGCAGACAGCTTCCAGCCTTCCGTCAGAGCGGGGCTTTCTCATTTCTCCTTTGAAAAAATGGATTGTTTGTGTGGGGTTTTTTTTTCTGTGACACTTCAGATAACGCGCTGCTGGAACATCTGCCCGCAGACAACAGCTGCATGGAGCGAGATGAGCCGGAGAGGAGCCTTTTTACGATGAAGAGCGGCAGAATAAGGAAGGGAAATGTGCCGGACTGATGAAGACGTGGCTGCAGGCTGAGCGGGAACGGGACGGGAGCAGAGCCGCCTCACAACAGCTGGAATCCTGCAGAGCATCTGCAGCCCAGATGTTCACCTGTGTGACACCATCTGCAAAAACAACACTCTACCAAAGAGCGAAAAATCTGATTATATTACTATTAATAATATTAATATACTTTTGTCATCAGTCTGTAACCAAAACTTTATGATTTTCCTTTAGGGAATAATTTGGTGGGATTCTATTAGAGTCAAACACGGATCCAGGCAGCATCTCTGAAAGTGTTTCTGAGCTGCAGATGGATGTTATATCTTATTTGCATGAACAAAACAACAGTAATTTAGGAAAATACTGAACTCAGTGGGACACAGGTGGCGTCGGGGGAACTGGGGGCAAACAACACCGCAGCGTGTACAAGTGAAAAAAAAAGGGAAAAACATCCAAAAATCTGCCGCCTTCTGCATCAGAAAAGCCCAAAAAGCTTTTGCTGCCGTAACAAGAAGAATTATCATGTGGCACGTTCAGTTTTTGTCTCTAAGAGAATCTACATCCAGACTTAACTTACCAATCTGACCCTTCATTAGATTTAAGGAAGCCAGCATGAGCAGAATCAGCCGCGAGGTCAGAGGAGCTCAGGATCTTTTTCACTCTTAATGACCTTAAAGTAAATGATTGGACTCTTTCCAGATGATGTTGTGCAGCTGACACATCTGGCTGCAGATGTTTCTTGGTTTGAAGTGAATTTGCCTGATGAGATTTGGCTTCCCATCTCAGCCAGGACACATGAAAAGGAGATTCTTGATCTAAATGAGGCTTTCCTGGTTAAACAACAATAACAATAAACAAAAAGAAACTACTCCAACTGGAAATTGGTTTTAGTAAATTCATGAACTGCTTTGAATCGTTTAAATGCCGTCGGTCGAAGCTGCTTCTGCAGATCTTTGGGGCGTTTTTCTGCAGCTTTAAAATGATATTTCTCTTTATCAAGCACATTTTTATTACCTCCTAACCGCTCCAGCTGTTGCTTCATGAGCCGCTGTGCACCTGATGGAGCCGTTTCTGGAAGCTAAACAGACTCATCGAGCCACAAATCGATGCTAGCTGAGCGCTCCCATCCTACCGAGGAGGCATATCGAGAGAGAATATCGGAGAGACGAAAATATTTCACAGTTCATCATTTTCAGTGTCAATAACAGTTTTATCTATCATGAAGAAAATGATTTTTTCATCTTTACGGGTTAAGCCAGTTTAGCTGTGACGCTGGAGGCTAGAACGACTTCTTCTGTTAGACTGATAAACATCTGAATCAATCCACTCCTCTCATCCTGAGCAGGAGAGTCTCACTACTCTGAAGCTCAGCCTCACTCAAAGCTTTTATCAGGACGCGGTCCACAGAAGTCATGCTACCAGAAATCTAATTTGACTCGGAACAGCTTCCACACCTCCTGGCTCTGCTGTGTCATGTTCTCGTTCCTACACGGGCGCAGGCCTTCAGCCGGCGGCTGCAGAATCAATCCGCCGTGCGCTTCAGTCTGAGCTCGGATCGTGTTTCAACACCTGAAATCCTGCAGCTCTTAAAACACCATCGCCCTGCTCAGGAAACATTATTCCTGCTCCTCTTATGCAACATCCAAGACTGATATCAGAATTTCTCTCATGTGAATTGAAACCTCACATATTTTGGTGTTTTTACTGCAGAAAAATGGTTTTTCTTTTTCTCTACAAAATATTTTAGCAATGCAATGCAGATAACTGATATTTCTCTGAGCTGACTTAACCATTTTCAAACCTTGCATCATATTTGACACAGATTTCTGAGACCTGCTGAATCATCAAACCCTGTTGTATCACATAGTAAAGATTAGCTGTAAATAAGTCATAGGACACCATTTTCTCTCAGAAACTAAAGGGAAAATTACCATTCTGGAGCGGGTAAAAAAAAAAAGGGGGCCTGTCTTTTAGGCTGTGTCTGGAACATGTCTTCAAAGACGCCATATTGGACAGAGGGTGAGTTTGTCCAACGGGATTTAGGTCATGCAACACATCAAAGAAGAGCAGGGTTGTCTCAAAAACTGATGGCTTCAATCAGATTTGCAAAAATCCCCTTTTGTTCAGTAGTTATCAGTACAGAAAGCTGCCACTTGGTGTGATGCACAGCAGTTTGAGGTGTTCAGCACCATGGAGAGCGCCTCACCCGGCAGAATGCCGTTCCATTCTGCACGTTTGCAGTTTTCCTCCAAAAACTGCCCGGCTGGTGTCCCTTAAAGGCATCAGAGGAGCTCGGCCTCCTGTTTGTCAGACCTGTCGACGGCAGCTCCAGCATCTCCCCCACATTTGTTGAATCAGAGGGAAGAAACCGAGTTGTGATGCTGATTTTCTGCTCCCTCAGGCTAGTTGTGTTAGAACAGAAAAAAGAAGGAACAATGTGCCAAAGGTGGCAAAACAACGGATGAAAAGAAGAAAGTTGCACCTCTTAAAATGGAACCGCTGAGGAAACTGAACAGATCCTCAGAGGAGTCTGAGCACACAGCAGGAGCTCTGGGGGCGCACAACAAGCCGGCAACATACAACACGCTGTTAAACAACCCGAAGTGTGGGTCCCTGCACAGTCTGCAGCAGCAGAGCTGAGGAAGCCTCTGCCTGAACATACGTTACTTCTTCATAGGGGTGGAGGCTAAGAAACTTCTCCACCTCTGTAACTAAACCTGGTCTCATGTGGAGCCACATTTCCCCCTTTAATTCTACTTTTTCCTTAATATAAAGGCTCTACATGTTTCTTCAGGCTGTATCTCTAATTATCTGACTAAAAGTCTGACAACCAAGTAGTTTGAGTTGCCAAAAAAAACATTTCTACTACTTCAACTCAATAATTAGTGCAAATATTATCATACTAAGCCTCCAAATGACACGTTTGCTTTTGAAAAGGTCCTCCTGAGTTGAGCGTGGCAGCTTGCAGCAGGGAGTGGTTTTTCATGGGTATTTTCTCCCTTCTGCGTCTGTCTGCCATGTTGTAAACTTGGCTTTTTCTCCACATGATGCAGAGCCGGATATCAAATATTAATTCCCTTGCCTCCAGAATGCGTTTGTCCTTGAGTGCAGCTGGCTGGATGCGGCGGGCTGAGCGGTGGGACCGCTGCAGAGCACTGGGAGACCACAGGGGCCGGAGCACTGCAGCCGTAGAAAAGGCTGGAGCTCAAACACACCTTCTTCTGCTGCTGCTCCCCACTCAGCCTCTGCTCATCCTCACACGCTTCCAGAGGCTTCTGATCGCCATTGCATCGCTGAGAATGTTTCTCCTTTTTACCGTTTTAACTCTGAAACTAGCGATCTCTTGTTCTGTCTCATCCCAGAGGTGTTTCCCCTGTCCCACACAGAAGGAGCAGACTTCACACAGGCCTCTGGGGAGGCTTTCCCCTACCTCTCCTCCACCTCTGTACACTTTACCCCTCATTCCTCTCTGCATATCTGCTCTCCCTCCTCTCCTCTGTTGGAGAAACCCACAGACCGAGCCTCAGACGCTGCGCCGTGTTTATTCTGCTGCAGTCGAGGCGGAAGCACCTCCTGCTGGTGATGCTTTCAAAACCCTCTGTTGGTTCTGAAAAGCCCCTTTTTCTGCCGGTAGCATCAGTCTGCTGAGCCCTGGCCACCTGGCCCTGGCGGTACAGTCACACTCGGTGGTTATATCTATTCCTACGCCGCCCTGGTGCAGCCGTGGAGCTGCACTGACGGTTAGAAAAAAAAGAAAACTGGTGTTTAATGCAGCAGTGACCCAATTTACTGCATGCAGCCCTGTTAAACTCACTCAGGAATTCTGTGCTAACACAACACTCAAGCCAGGCACACAGAAGCTAACCCCCTTTTCCAAAAGCACCAGTTTCACCTACATTACAAGTCCTACTATCAAAACTGCATTTTCCTCGATGCCTCACCTATATTTCATCACTTTTTAGAGTTTTTTTGTCACAATTTCTGCTCACACATATAATGAAATGCCTCTTTTGTCTGGTGTTTCCTAAAAAGACAGCCAGGCTTCGTGATTCGTGCAGAACGGCATCCTTGGATCACTTCAGCATGCTTTTCCTTTTCTGAATCTTTGAGCGGCAGCCATGATTCAGCCTACAAAGCCCAGTATAAATAATGTATAGCTCAAATGTGCACTCTCCTCAGTTAATCACGCAACTCACCAACAGAGGAGATGATGCAACAGCCAACAGCACCCAGTCTCCTCTGAAAGAGGCAGCAGATTGGTTCCCTTTGCTGAAAGGATCTTAATTTTACTGTCCAAAATGGCCCACTGAGAGCAATCATTTGGTATAAAGGAAATGAGCCTGTCTAATAAATACCCTCCAAAGTGGCAGGGAGGAGATGAAATACGAACCGGAAAAACCTGGACTGACAAATGTTCAGTTAACGCCTCACGGTCAGGCTAATTATCTCTGCCTATCACCCAATCAAATGTCCAGAAACACACTCCTAAAGTGGGTTGAATTGTTCCTTTTTTTATTTTTTTCGCCATTTTTTAACATTTTATTGATGTCACTCTTATGTCTTTATTTTGAGTGCTATTGCCACTTGAAACTGAAGGTACGATTAGTAAGATAAGATGTCATCAATATCATGATTAATTATCATAAATCCCTTTCATATAATGCCAAAATAACGAGGGTTGACATTCCACATAATTTATTTTCAAAGTCTTGGTCAATTAAGGGTTGGAAAAGGGAAGAAAATTAAATTTCCCAGAAAGTGTAAACTTTAGTTTTTTGGAACTCTGATCAATCCTGCTAACCGAAATTGTGCTTTAACATGCTAACATGTATGGGACCTTTTTTTGTTGAATAAAATGACCAGACAAACTTAAAAAAGTCTAATAAAATGCAGAGATGGTTCACAGCTTTTGTGCAACATTGTGTTTGAGCACCGAAACCATGTGGCTGTCGCTAACAGTGGAGCTAAGCTAGTTTCTGTTCAAAGGTTAAACATTATTTAACAAACTCATATCTTTTCATGACTTTCTGGTTTCAACAATCCATCAGCTGAAAAGAGTAAATGCCATTTAAGCTTTCCACCTCACTGGTCTGATGCTAAAAAGCTATCACCACTAGGCTTTGTATGCAAATCTATGATGGAACAGGATCAGAAAAGCGTGGCAAAGCCCTGCTCATAGTTCAGATGTATTCAAAAAGTCAAACATTAAGACCAAACTGAGTTTGACATTCATTTTGTGGGCTGATTTCCTCATTTGTCCCTAAGTGAAATGCAGCCTGCTTTAACCCTGTCATACACAGCTCTCACTACAGCAGGCAGTTGTTTAAAAGCTGGTGTTTATATGTAGGTTTTTATGTTTTAAATACACACAGGCCACTGAAGTCGACGCTGCTGCATCATGAAATAAAGATAGAAAAATGCCCACAATAATATCCTGTTAAAGAGAAGCTGAGATAGACTAGAAACCATAAAGAGGTTGAACGAGCTAGTAGTGAATATTAGAACAGGGTGAGGGTTACATGCAGAGTTCTTTGTTTCTGCATCCTGTTAACAAACATGTTCAAATAGAAACATTCAGTAAGCATTTCAGTAAGAAGACATTTTCAAACATGTGCTGTGGAAAAATCCTTGGGTAAAAGCATTTTTGCCCCCCCCCACAAAAAAAATCAACTCATGTAAAAAAAACTGACTGAAATGACAAGAATTCATGCAGGAATGAGTAAATACGCCTGCGCATTGTTGAGCTTTCTTTGGCTCTACCGACACTCCGCACCATGGGGGACATCCTCCTGAGCAGATCTAATTAAGATGATGCTAAATGATGAAGGACTTGCTGCGACCGCAGACGGATGGACGACAGCGGCCACACATGCCGACACGACAGTCACAGCTCACTGCGCCTCAGAGCAGAGGGAGGCTGGCAGCCGTGTCCCGGGAACTGAGGGGCTAAAGGGGGCCACACAGCTGCCCACCTCTCAGAAAACAAGGAAAACAGACTCATTATCATCACACTTCTATACGCATCCCGATGTTCTAAGTATGAGTGGCACTAAGTTTTTTTACATAAACACAAAATCCAACAGGGAGTTAGAAATGTTATACAGGACTGAAGTGATAATTAAAGGCTGCAACAGTTTAAATCGACTATAATAAATCAGATATTTAAGGAATTAAAGAGACAGCAGAAGAAATATATATATATATATATATATATATATATATATATAGCAAAGTGTACACTGAGCTCTCACTCTGCTCCTCTGATCTGATGCACAGTTCCTATTTTGTGTATGTGTGTGTGTGTTTTCCCCATCAGTTAAATCTCTGCGTTGATATGCCGAACATTAATAACACTGGACACAAAATGAAAGCAAGCTCCAAATGTAGCTTTTCAAACAAAGGCAATGAATCATGGACCAGGATTGAGCTTTATGAATGCACAGCGCTTTGTGTGGAGCCTCCACACAACCGAAAACATGTGAAAGCCGCTCATTCCAACAGCATTTCAAAGGAAAAAAACACAACTTACAGTCTCCAGGGGACGAAAAACTGCTAAATTAATCACAGGGTTAAACATTATGAGGATTGTGTGTCATGACAAAGTCTTAAAAGTCAGGCTGATGTTTGACGTGTAGCTTTAACTTATTAAAAAAAAACACTGTTGTGAAATTGTATTTGTCCACTTTCAGACAAATTTTTCATGGAGCCTGGATGCCCTGAGAGCAGGCAGCTGAGAGCGAGCAGGATGGAGGAGCACCTGTATTCATCAGCCCCCGTTTCCCAGCATCTGCTCCGGCGTTTGCCTTAAATAAAACTGATTCAATTTGCTGCTCTTCGAGAGACACTTGGCACCAAGTGCACAGGTGGGAGGAGATGTGAAGGAGGCACCACAAAGAGAGGACATGTGTCACCTCAATCAGGGGCTCAGCCGTTTCCACTTTGCTGCTGCTGATAACAAATGTGCGGCGACTGAATGTCAGAAATGAGGACAAAGCTTGTGGCTGCATGGCTCACAGCGGCTCACAGTTAATGCACCTGGAGCTGCAGCCCAGCTGCAAACAGCTGTTGTTCAGGCTTATTAGGCCTTAAAGTAGCAGGTGCTCATCCTCTTTATGAGCGGTTTGAAACTAATCATGTCAATAAATCAGAATTATCAAAGCACTGAGATGAAAGCTGCCAAAAAGCTCCCTAAACCGGATGCATTTAGAGTATACTTATCAGATTTATACATCTTGGTAAAGGCAGCACATTTACTTTTTTCTCATTTATCTATTTTTTGGGTAAATATATTCCTTTATTACAGCTCTGAAAAGTGCAACTTTCTCGCGTGTTGGATAAGTTATTCTATTCAAAATAACTTTCTTGAAACATGGTTTTGCGTTTAGATAGAACATTGTCCCTCTCCAAGTCCAACGACAACAGAAAGACACAAGGAAAAAGATGCCTTAGTCTACCTCACAATGGGTTTAAAAAAGGAGATGAAACAGCAAAGAAGAGCCACCTTTACAAAATGAGGTGATAAAAGTGGAGAAAAAAATCCTGCAGATCAGAAAACACATTAAAAAATGTAGTCCAACTTTAGGAAACACTAAGAAAAGCAGCCTCTGTGAAATGAGCTTTGTTTTGGTTTCAAATTCCAGATTTCAGGAGGATGTTCCTGCGTCTGCTCTGGAGGATGCGCCGGCTACTCGTAATGTAATATCCCCAGCCTCCATTACGGCTCCTCAGACAGAGATTACACATTATGCCTAAATGATCACGAGAGCAGGAACGAGCTGGAACTGTGCTGTCCAGAGCAGCAGGTCCAGTTCTCCCTCTGTTTCCTCAGATGCTCCCTTTTGATTAGAGCATTTTCCTTTTAGCAGAAACAAAAACAAACTGCTCATGTAAAAGCATAAATGATGCAAAGCTGCCGTCACGCCAGCCTGGCTGAGAAGTCCCCCCCTTCTGCAAAAGAAGCTGTCATGAAATGCTGACCGAACAGCTCCTTCTGCATGAATAGAGCTCTCAGAAATCAGAATCAGAAATGGTTATGATGACCACATGTACAGAGCACACACAGGAATTTGTCTGCTTTAAAACCTGTCAAACAAATGAGAAAACCTAAAACATGCATTTTAGGTGAACCCATGACTCCAAATTGAGCTTAAGTGAGTGTGTGTTTGCTCTGTGACAGATTAAAAGGCAACTAGCTTCAGGAAATCGTGGTGTGTTTTACGAGAGGGGAGAACAGCGAACACAGAGCTTTAGTTTTAATGTAGGGCTGCGCATCGTGTGTCCCTGGATGCTAACAACAACACAACAACACTGCTAATGGTGACTCTTTCTAACCACAACTGGGTCACAACTCTGCAGGCGTACAGGAAATCACAGCTCCGAGTTCTGAATGTATCAGAGAAGACGAATCGTGAGAAAAATGTGTTTGTGAAGCAGTTCCTCGAAGAAAATCCCCAAATGCTTCACTATGATGAAAAAAAAAGGTAAAAATGCAGCCTAAAGACAGGTTAGGAAGCAAAATGGCTGGAATTCTGCATAAGACACGAGATAATACAGTACCAGTTCTTACTTTTATCACCCTCCAGGACAAACAACACTGATGTTTGACGTCTCAGTTTTATGATGGACGCATCATAAGTTTTCAAAAAAATCAAAACTAATTGAAAAGCCGGAGTCTGAATTAGAAACAGGAAATGTTGTGTTCCCTCCTCAGAGTGGACTCTGATAATCAGAAGTTCTGAATGAATGAGAAGCAGATGGAGTGGCTCCTTCATTCTCTCCTCATGCCAGCGGGCGTTGGCGACCCTGAGGAGGGCTCACAAACAGCCTGGCATTTACCACCTCCCCACCGGCCAATCACAGCCACAGACGCATCTGAATGGCGTCAAATCAGCAGAGGTGTGAATTACAGGTGGCGAAAAGGCCAGCGAGGCGGCTCCTCGTCTCAGGGTCATCCACCCGGCTCAGCTCGGGTTTGTCTGTGAAAGGGCCTGATTTCCTCTGGTCCGGCCAAAGGCCAGCCCGGCCCGCCTCTGATCACCGGCTTTGTGCTCGCTCAATGACCTTCTGATTGGACATTCAAACCAAACCTATTAAACTGATTCCGCTGTGTTCAAATGAAGAAATTATTTTTGGTAATATGCAATCAGGCAAATCAGGATTTTGTTCCACAACCCGATCTTTTCCACCACCTGGAAGCGTCTCATTTAGGGATAAACTCATACTTTCTTGGGTCTTTTGGGGCGAGCTGGACCCACAAACTAATCTGAAGCCCTTCACTGCATTTATTGACCACAAGCAGAGCTTTTGTTAGGGGTTTGACCTTTGACCTGATTTTTAGTTGTCTTCATACGTTGATTGGAATGTTATTCCAAGTTGAAATTGAAAGCTATGGGCCAAAGCCCCTACAGTTGGAGATTTGTCTCCGTTTGGGTCCGATTCGTCTGCTGAATTTTGCAAAATATTCTAAAACAATCAGCTGTTGTCAGGGTGTGTGTGTGTGTATGTGTGTGTGTGTGAAGAAGTGCCACAGGTGGGTTTGATCTGATAGATGAGCTAAAGGAGGCTTTCTCTGCACTGTCGGTTTCACTCCTCCATCCCCATCCATCACAGGGAACACCTGAGACGCGCACAATTTGGCTTTTCACTTCCCATTCCCTCCAGTTTCCCTAAGTGGCGACTTATTTTCTGCCCAGTAGCTCTGTGCTGTTCCAGCCAAACGCAGCCCGTTAGGCGGCCAGCGGGGACCAGCCGAGCGTCATGGAAATCTTCATCCCATATCGGATTCTGACTCCAGGTAGCAGCAACAGGGCCGACGCGCCGTTTCGCCTCTGAATGCCTCCTAATGCGAGATGAGAGCGCTGGTCAGATGAGGGCTTCGCTGCCAAGAGATGATGAATTCTGCACCATCTCACTTTCAAAGGTCACAGGCTTAAATGAGTCAGACCTTTGGGTTGCAGTTTGACTCCAAAAGTAGTTTGAGAGTTGCAGTGCTCTGCGTTTTAATGAAGGTTCTTTTCTCTAAGAAAATCCATCTGAGGAATTTTAATTCTGATACATTTGAAAAGCCAGGGAGGGGACTTTTCCACGCAGCTGGCACGAGAAGATTAAATATTCGAATGAACGACCAAAAAACACAACACAGGAGACCCAAAATCCAACATTATACTGATAAAACATTCGCTCTTTTGCGCATTATTCCAATCGAATTGACTTTTGGGTTTGTGGAAAATTAGCACGAGATTCTTTTTTTAGTATCCAACTGGAAAAAAAAGCCAGAAGCCTCACAAGAAAACATGAGATATTTTTGAAAAGAAAAGAAGGAATATTTGTAAATTGTGAGATGGAAACGTGAACTGAGAGTACCTGTAAAACTATTTGAACTGGTTGTGTGCAAAGTGCTTCAGAAAGCTAGTAAATCAAAGGTACTGAGCAAGTCACCATGTTTTTGTCCAAATGAGCCCCGACAGGAGGCAGAGTAGCTGTGGCTCCTGGAGACTGAGCTGCATCCATGCAGGTGACTTTTCCGCCCTTTTGAGCCTGAATCAGTCAGATTTTACCAGCAGAAAACTCAATAACCAGGTTCCATTGATGTGAAAACCTTTCGTTGGCTAATGATTTTTTAGGGTAAACTGAGACAAGCTCTGAGCCGAGCGGGTGGATCGATTTCTCTCTAAAAGTTCCTCACTGGAAACGTGGATTTGTAAAAGCGACCCGATTCCACCCTCATCCCGTCGCCCCGACAGGACCTGCTCCTACAGGACCCACGTCCCCAACTAGCTGCTCTCAGTCACTAAAAGTCTTATTCTGAAACAGGGCTGACGGGTCCTGATGAGAGCATCCCGAATGGGATCCGCTGTTGGAAACCGTTCTCCCTTTGCCTGTTTACATGAACAGACGAGCCACAATAGATGGTCGTCAGTCACTCCGATCTATTTTCTGTCTCAGCAGAGAGCAGAATGATGTGTAATCATCATCACTCCACTGGATGAACATAATAATGTTATTATTAGAGGAGCGTGGCTGAGCACAGCTCAATGGGAGCAGCGTGGAGAAGACCTGTGAAGTTCAGGGTCTGTCCTAATGAGGAGTAATCCCAGGTGATGGCAGATAATGGCAGCGATGCATTCAGGTGCCTGCGCGGTTCCAGCCCTGTGAAACACAATGGCAGCCCCCTCTGCTTCGGGGGGGAGGGGGGGGGGCTCATTTACACCAACGCTGCTTTATGGCTCCTGTTAAAAGGCAGATATGACGCCTCACCAGCCGCTAATTGTCTGTGATTGCCCATAATTGTGCTTTTTTTTTTTTAATGCAGCGTGATGGAGTTTAATGGAAGACAACAGATTGTTAACGCACAAAACAAGGTCACTCTGCATGTGGCGCCGGCCCTCTTTGGCGTTAATGCTTGTACAGTCCGCCCCGGAGCCTGGCTCAATCAACACGCTGTCAGAAAGCAGAGAAGTTTCCGCTGTCATCTAAAGTCATTGTTCTTCACACGTTCAAACGGATTCACTCACATCTGGCTCAGCTACAAAGATGAGCCGTCGCTGGTATGAGGAGAAAAATAAAAAAGATTGAATAAACTCTCTCATAAGTTCTTTGTCTCTGCAGATCTTCTTCACTGCTGTCAGTTATCTCCAAAGGCATGAATGTCCCCAACAGGTGTGACTTTCTTCTGGCTCAACAGCAGCTCCTGGACCAGATGAAAGTGGTCAAAGGGGGAGCAGGACGTGAATGGCCGAGCTTTGAGCCCTAACAGGGCCTGGGAGATCCAGAGGGGAACCACAGCCGGGCTGGAAACTGGAAACCTGAACCCCCAAACCATCACAGACTCTGGCCGGATGCTTTTTCTCTGCTCTGTGGCAGCAGACGTCAGATTTCACCGAAACAGCTCAAGTTTGGGCTCATCTGAGCACAGAGCAGGAGTTCAGGGCCTTTCTGGGAAAGCCGGTGGAGGTTTGATTTCCACCCAAAACCTGATTAACAGATGGCACGACTTCCAGAGTTTGATGCTGCAGTTTGTTCCAGATTGGTTCATTTTTAAAGGCTCAAACGAACCAATAAAACCAATAAAACCAAAAGATTTTTGTGGTGTTTCAGGACTTGTGCATTCCTGATAAGTCACTTCCTGTTGAGCCCAAAATGCTGCAGGCCCCGAACCAGCTTTGATTCTCTCTGAACTCCACCGACAGTCTTTCCACCATCTCATTATGATCGAGGGGCTCCTTGTGTTTGAGAACACTCTATAAAGAATACCGAGCCCAGGTTTTTCAAACAGGACTTCATATTTTATTTGCACAGACATAAAGAAGATTAAGTTATTAAGAAAATCTGTGCTTGTAACCTGGAGGGCTTTTACATGAACTCTCACTGAAATAGGCCAGCATCACTCTGAAAAGAAGCCTTTCTAATTGAATTAAACTCATCTTTGCAGCAGCATTTCTGTTTTTAAGCGTTTTAGAGGCAAACTGCACCCCGATCAGCGGCAGGAGAATAAAAGTAGGGCAGAAGGAGAAGTCCATTAGGTCCAAATGCAGCCTGAGATGAACAAGAGGCTGATTTTTTCGCTCAACCTTTGAACTACAACTGAAAAGAACTCCTCTCCTTAAGAGACATAAATATGTCACTTTCACAGCAACCTCCTCTCATTTTCCTCTTTGTTATATTCTATGAAGGATTATACGAGTGGAAAGAGGAAAGAAAGGGACACTTCACCTTTATTCTCGCTCATTCAGTGAGAAAAGCCCGACGGCTTCAAAGGAAGACAGTCAAACATGTCATTACCTCAGCTTCCCTTCAGCCAGTTTTCAGTCAACCCCACACTCAGCTTCAGAGATCCAGACTTTTAGCTGTCAGCAAACCTCCACATATGCCCTCACCGCTCCTCATTTCACTGTTTAACAGGAGTACATGAAGACTAAATGATGGGAAAGGTGGAATGAGGAGTGTGTTTGACAGGATTTATCCCTTTGCTGCCACTCAGCTCTTTGATTAAACTCCAAAGAAAATGAGGGTGACACACCTCACAACACTGCTCTTCCTTTCAGGGCTGCTTTCTGCTCTCAGTAAGCAGCTGCGGAGGAGAAACTGAAGCCTGTGAAATGTGTTAAGGCACGTATCCATCGGCTGAGAGGGGACGACTGGGCTTGATATCTTAGCACAGACTGTCCACAGAGACAGTTCATGTGGATAAAAGTTGTTTTTTCCCCCCCATCAAGTACACAAAAGTACACAGAAACAACGCCTCTTAAAACAAACTCTTCACTGTAGTTTTGAAGCCACACATCTGATGATGGACAGAACAGTTCATTCTGACCTCTGGATCATTTTACACACATTATTCTCACGTTATCTGAAATGTCATTTCAAGATTTGACCAGCAAACATTCTGATTTCTAACATTTGACTCCAGGACTTCTATGACAGACTCTTCTAACTTTCTTAGAACTTGTAAACAGGTCAGAGTACATGACTTTATACATTCCTTTCTGAAAAAAATGACTTTTTCTGTAATTGAATGGGAAATATTGGCATAACAAGGGTTTCCACGCTGTTTCAGGACAGACTCCTTCAAATCTGATCAACAACCAGCCATATAATTCACAGTTTCTCTCCCTAACTTTCAGAATGAGCATTTGGGAAGCCGTTTCTCTGAAGCTGACCTGGACGGTGATGTGAAAACAATACCTGTGCCTGTCGGTAGCAGATGTTACACGAGGAGGCAGCTGTGAGATGAGCATCAAATGTGAGCCGACAGTAAATCAGCCAAGTGTTTCCAGCAAAACGGGAGCAGCTGTGACGGGAGGACGGAGGTGAAGCTGCACATGTGACAGGAAGACATTAGGAAGAGAAAAAGGAGATGATGGCCAGTTTGAAGCAGGTGGCTTCACAAAATGCGGGAGCTCTGCATCAGGGGGCCGTGCAGGTCAGAGGGACCCCAACAGCCACTCACAGGAGCCTGGAAAACCACACCAGTGCAGATTAAAAACTGAAAGACGCTGCTGTAGAGTCATGTTTGTTGGGGGAAGGGGGGTAACTTTGCTGTCATGGCAACAGCAGGTCATTAAGCCTCATGGGAGGAGAACACAGGGATGCTGTAACCAGGGGCAACGGAGCGGTAACTAGGCTTTCTGTATCCGATCAGAGCCGAGGACAACCCTGAGTTTTGCACTTTCCTGCCGAATTCGGACAGAGCAGAAAGTTCTCGTTCGGCCTTAAAGATGGTGGTTCAACTATTTTTAGAGTAGGACATGACTACTGGTGACTGAACGTGAATCTTAGCTCGTGTTCGACAGGCTTTCTGCGAGTGAAAGAAAAACAGAAAAAGAGTAGCACGTTTGTCAAGAGTAAGATTAGAAAAGAACAAAGGCATTTAACACACACATCCACTCTCTCGGAGACCTTTAGGCAGTCATTATGCACAGGACACACCCAGCAAGGCCACAGAGTTAATTATGTGACATGTAAATGTCATGTCTTAAATGCCCCCGTTGCTTTCAGGCTCACAACAGAAGACCCCCACTTTTCCGATGCGGCGCACACAGACGGTGTGTTCAGGTGCTAACCAGAGCACACACATCTTCTCCAGAGGAAAGCTCCCAACAGCCGCTCATTAAGGCATGAAAAGTCAGGAATTAACAGCCCTGATTGATTCTCTCCTGATATGAAGTGCAGCTTGTGCAGGTTTTTCCTCTAATGATCAGTGCTGCCAATCACAGACTGAAGCTGGAATCGCCATGGCAACCCCAATGTTTTTTATGGCAGGGCCCTTCATCTGCTGCCAGAAGAGCGACCCAAGTTTCCCAGGCGGATGACGGACCCTTCAGGAACGGGATTTGGCTCATTAGCTCTTCTGCCAGAGTCCACATGTTCGAATATGTCGAAGATCGAACCTCCAACAAACCCGGTTCTGATGAACTAGATCCGCTCAAAAGCTCCACACAAGCCTGCTAACTGATGTGAATCAGGTGGGCTGAAGCAGGAAAATGTCAAAAACCTGCAGAACAGCACCTCTCAAGGGTCAGCTTTGGACACCCTGGTCACCAGGGAGCAGCTGCTTAAAGGAAAATATAAAGAAATGAGGGGTGGCCAAGCAGAAAATGCTAATTTCTGTTTAATAGGTTGGTTTCTGTAAAGACTTTGATCATTCTGACAAGTTCCAACAAACTAAAAAACTTAATTAAAAACAGACTAAATTAGAAGGCCATGGACTAGTTTTGAAAACTTGATACTGGAAAAAAGAGCCTATTACAGAAAACAGGACACAATGCGCCTTTAAAATCATGCGAAATTTAGACATAATGCATAAAGACACTATCAAATTGACGAAAGGATAATAGAACATTTCTTCTGAAAGTAATAAAACCATGTTTTTATAGAGAACAACTCCAGCATGACCTACTGGCCACATCATTCAATTTCTATGTGTGAAAGAACGACTTCTTTAATACCACAGAGGATTTAATAAAGAGCTACCGAATAAATCAGCTCACACATCCAATATCAATCTGATTAATCTAAAATCATCTCATGCCAACCTGTTTTTCCACCTTTTCTCCACAGATGAAGAATAAAACCTAGTTATTTCCAACTGAATCCTCTGATTACCTGATAAAACCTGTTAGTTTCAAACGTGAACCTTGTGGATCAGAATCAAATCAATCCTGGAACTTTTCCATCTTTTCTTGTCTGAATGATAGAGGGACACACTGTGATTTGCTTTTCCCCACGTTTCTTTCCTCCCAGTGTTGTCCCGGGTACACGCACAGCCACACAATCACCAGCGTGCGCGCGCACAACAACTGGGTGTAATCTGCTCAGGACTCATCAGCCCTCAGCTCATCACTGCCGTTTGTTCAGATCCTCCGGAGGGTTTCCTGACTGCGTTTGAGGGGGAGAGTGGAATAAAAGGTCACGTCGGTGAATCAATGACTGTCTGCCGCACTTCAGCGTCCAGCGCAGAGTCTGGGTGGACTAATAAAACACTCCGCTTTGCTCCTGATTGCTTGTTTGGACTGATCTTTTTCAGCTGTTGGTTTCTACTCTTTATCGTCGGTCAATAGCTGGAGGGGTTGACTGAACCCTGCGAGCAGGTTCAGTTAATGAAAGGCGTGTTTTATCCAAGAAAAATCAAGAAGACATTCAGAAACTTGAATATGTAAACACAAATCCACAGCTGGACAGTCGGTCTGCTGTGGTGGGGGGAGGATGGGGAGCAGAGAACCAGGCGGAGGCAGACATGGTGGAATCAGTAAAGTGAGGAAGTGGAGGACCAGTTGGACTGAGGTTAGAGTTGAAAAGGAGACTGGAGAAGTTGAGGGAGAGGTGTGGGCTGGATAATGCTCCCACTGCTTTGTCTCAGCAGCTCTAACCAGATCCAGGAGCCTCAGAACAGCTCACACAGCAGATCTGTGGATCTGTGGTGGGGAGGGACGTCCATGGAGATAAAAGAAAGAAAACAGAGTACGCAGCCGAAACTTTGACTTGTGTCGCCTAACAAAAAGAGATGGAAAAAAATGAGTCTAAATCAGGAAAAAAAACTGTTTGTGGGGAAGAAATCTCATTCCAGAACTGATAGAAGCCTTAAATCAATATGCTCACAATCCATCCATCTCAGACCTGTGGACTTCTGGCAAAATCTATCCGACTGATTTGGTCTCTGATTGTTCCCGGGTATGCGGTTACACTGAATAGAAATATCTCTACATCTACTGAACCTTATTTGTTTTGTTTCAGAAAAATAGAAATGTAAAAAAACAAAGCCATTTTATTGGGTAGCTAAAAATTCCAGTTTTGTGAAACATACCTCAATATATATACATTCAGTGAATCCAGCCGAAACAGACACTGGAAGTGCCCTGAACGGAGGGTCAAACGTTGGACTCAGACTGATGCAGCAAAAACAGCCGTTACAAGTGATATTTCATCAGCGGGAGAACCACTAATGAATAGAGTGTTAAAAAACAGCCTGTTTTACTGACACAGACACACAGAAGATGATTCTCCATGTTTGGCTCCTGTTTTCAAAAACCACCAGGAAACAGCGGCCAATGGGCTTCTTCTAATGTGTAGATCCTGAATGGCTTTTGGTGCCATTAAGGCGAAAAAAAAGAGAATCTAACTGTTTAAATCCTGGGATTCTCCCCTTTGATTCACAACACTGGGTCTCAAATGAGCTTAAAAACAGGATGCAGAGGGGAAAGCGTCAGGTGAGGAAAATATCTTCAAAGACAGCTTAACTCTCAGCCTTTGATCCAAATCCAGACGACCAACACGCTGAACAAAGACCCTTCGATCCCCTCGGTTCGCCCGGTTTCTCGGTCCTTTTTCAGCCGGCCGCCGTGGCAACCAGCTGAGCTTCTGTCTCACATCCCACCAGGAGTCTAAAGTAGCTTATCTCGGTCAAGAGAAGGTGGCAAACACCTCGGGAGCTCACCACTGAACTGGGCCCGTCCCTGCTTCTCAGCTGGGTCGTGTGCCTGTGGGGCGGGAGGGTTCTGGGTAAAAGGCCCTCTTTTCTTACTCTGTCATCATCACTGTGATCGAGCCCCTCGCTCTCCTCTCAGGGCCTCGTTAGCTAATAAAGATACAGACTGTTTTCAGATACACGTCAGTGTTCTGACAGCTGAAAAAAAAACTGTCAAATCAGTGGGAAATCCACTCCCACTGATGCCATCTGAGGGGGTCAGAGCTGAAGAAAACAGTGAATATTTGAGAAAAAACTGCTTTAACTGACATATGATGTGGACATTTAAAGTCTTTGTCCGTCTGAGGAAGTAAAGAATAGAAATCAAACTTCATGAAGTGGGCAGGGCCAGATCTCCCGGCTCCGTCTTCTTTAGGATAAGATGTCCTGCTTAAAATTGGGCCACTTGTGTCTGCGAACAGTGAATGGTGCCTGATATGAAGCCACATCTGAACAACTTGCTCCCGTGTCTGTGTAGGACAGCGAGCAGAGTACATGAGTCATATTTAAACGGTTCTATCTCTGATCACGGGGGTTTTTCCTCAGAGCCTGCCGTGTGGCCCACAAACAGACGCTCTGCAGATCTGGGATGAGCTCGGTCCCGTTTCTGCGTGTGTGGAGCTGCTCTCACTGATTAGTCACCGGTCTAACAAGTGGAAGTTTGGAGGGGCGGGTGAACCGAAGCCGAGTGACCAGCTGGTTGAACATGAAGTCCGTCTGTCTGAGAGCCCACATGAAGCCTCTCTAAGGTGTTAATGACCATCTGGCTGTTGCTATACGACTTCAGATATTCCTCACTTACAAAACGCGTTTATTGATTTTCTGCCAGGGGATTTGACAGATTGATCAATTCCACATTTGATTTAAATTTAAAGAGCAGTTAAAGGCCTCAGAACAGTTTAATAACCGGATCTAAACATAATGTATAAACAAAAAGCAGAGAAAGGTCCAATAAACAGATGTAATTCAGACCTGTGATCCAGTCAGTCTGCAGGTTGAATAAACCATAAGGGAAACACTCCAAACCACCTCGTCCTGCTTTATCGTCATGGTTTAACTTTTTTAACTGATTCTCCTTTGTTTTTCCTTTTTTTTGGCAATGATCTGCCTCTTTATTCACATCCCCTCAGTTTATAGTCTTTGCACTGGATCTTTACAGAATTTTTTATTCCTCATTTCAGTTTTCCCATCGAAGATGGGTCCCTCTATTTTATATTACGCCTTATAAATCTCCCTCCAGCTTTAGTTCCAGTTTCCTGTCTGCTGGACTCTGTGAAGAAAGTCTCAGTTTCCTTCCAATAACACACAAAAAATAACTCTTGGAAATGATAAGTGTAAACACTTTTTTAGACTTCTCTAACCAGCATGTGACTTTGGGCCACAAAACTCCCCTGACTTTCTCATTTGTTGTACTTCTATGCATATTTTTAAAGAAATAGTAGAGGCAGTGTGGAAAACAAGGCTAAAGCTGGGCATCTGTTTCTTTTTAAATCAACAGTGAAGTTGGCTTCCGGTCAAAGGTGTTAATTTTACACCTACAGCAAAACTTGAGCCAACCTTTGTGTTAATTGTGCTAAAAAAAACAATATTTTGTGGCCAAACGCACCCATAAAGGAAGAGAAAAGCTTGAAAAAGTCAGAGTTTTAAGCTGTGGAGGAAAGAGAAACAGCTGACTAAGTGTTGGTGACTAACTGCTGCAGAGGTTAAAACCAAATGTCAGCTTTCAGGCTAATTCAAGGGAACATTATCTATATAAAATAATAATCTGAAATGCTTATGTACAACAGCCCTAATTAACACAATTCAAAAACCTTTTCATTCAAACTGGAAAAAAGCAGAGGCCCTGTGCAGAGCCTTTTCAGTCACAGATGGAAAAACTTTGCATTTTTTAATTCTCAGTGCGAGTTAGATCAGAGAGCTTTCAGGGGAAAACGCAGAATAAATTCACTGATAAATCGGGCCCCTGATTATGCAGGTAAAGCACACACAAGCCAAAACCCACAACAGACAGGAGAGAGGCTGAAAATAACCAGCTTTGAAACAGCTCAAATAAAAGAAGGAGGTCAGTTTAAATAATGTAATGCTGTGGGCACACACAGCCGTGGACGCTTCCTCCTCTTGATTACCTAAAGCTGTTATCTTGTAATTCATAATCAGGGTAAACACGCCTCCCTAAACTCTTTCTGCTTTCCCTCTGCGTGTCAAAGCCTGTGCCGATAATAATTAGCAGATGGCTGGCGACACACAAGCAAGAGGCAAAAAAAAAGTAACAACCTACCAGCTAAGATCCAGCATGTGGAAGTCTTTCCTAAATCCCATCACAGGTGACCCGGTAACTGCCACCAGGCCACTGCCTTCAGAGGGGATGAGCCAACATAACCCAAATCTACATCTTGCGGTAAGTAAATGTTGATTTAGAACTAAATTAATTCAATTAGCAAGACAATAATACACAAAACTGAGAGGAACGTCACCATGCTGACTCACATCAAGAGCCGGTTCTCCGTTTCTCGTTACAGGTGGGAACAGGCAGGAGCTCACCACACCTGTGCAGATCCTTTGGGCTGCCCCTCCTCTTTTGTCCAGGACAGCCTGGGATTCAAACCAGCAACCCTCTGCCTGGCTCCCTCCTCATTATTGGGGAAAATCCCTGCTAGGTCCTTCCTCTCCTGCTCATCAGCCGGGCGCCCCATAAAACCTTCAGGTCCAACTGGGATGTGGTCCAGCTGGATGTTTATCTGTTAGTAATTTACTCTTTTCATTCTGAAACCTTTAATAATTCAGTCCTCCTCTGAAAACACGCAGCTTTGGTCATCTGACCCTATAAATCTCATGTCACCTGAGAGTCCAGGATGGAAAGTCTGTTCCTTTATTCTTCTATTCCTCTTTTTTCACATGAAGCTAAGATGCTCTTGTCCTGGACTCAGGATAACAAAGCACTAAAGTCCCCGTTATCCAGCACTCAGATATGTTTGTGGGTTTGTCCTTAATGACTGACTGGTTTACTCTGGTTTACTCGGAGGGAGCTGTGGTTCAGCTGCTCCGGCTCGATGGAGACTGTTTCCCTTTAGTCAAAAACAAGATGGAGGCACTTTGACAGGTGGGGAAAAAAGCAGCCGGGTTGAGCAGATAGTTTCTCAGCTTTGCAGTGCTTCTGTTTTTTTTTTGTGTTTGGATGCTTTGAGGTGTAGATTCTCTGAGAGGCAGCCGCTCCCTGCCCCGCAGCCAGAAACTGTGTTTACATGAACGGGGAAAGCTGCTTTTTCATCTCTTTCAGATCACGTGCACACGCCTATATCCAAGCCAGTTTTTCTCTGGAGCTTATCAAGGTTTCTGAAGGCAGACTCGGATGTTTACACATGCTAAACCCGACCCAATAAGTCTGAGTTGGGTTTGTGGATTTTGAGACTTTGGATTTGTTTAGTTTGTTCTCTCATTTGCATTCTTGAGTGGCTGGTTTAAATGAGGATTTACTCTGTTTGTCTTTGTCTTTTCACATGGTTTCTTGTCCTGAGGGATGCCAACTTGTCTAATAAATCTACCAAAGGTTGATAGTTTGACTTCCAGCTTCCTCACCAGTCTGGACTAAGACCAGCTGCATGAGCCTGTGGGTATAGCAGCATTTAGCCTTTTTTCTGCTCCTGGTTCATCTTAATCTTGCGTTGCTTCTGCATACATCCACGATTGCACTGCTTCCAAACTTTCCCCTTATGAAGGTCGTTTTTTGTGGCCGACTCTCAGTGAGCCTGTTTTTTGCCATCTGGTCTGCTGTTGAGTTCAGCTTTGGTTCCCCGGTTTAGTTGATGGTTTTCCAGCTCTGCTGAGTTTTCTGGTTTCGGTTTTCTAATAAATCACCAGTTGAGTTTCCATCTGCCCACAGCCTGCTGGTCCTCATTTGGGTCTCTTTTGTCCACTAACTGTCACATTTTTGTCGACCTAAACATGCGATTTGATCTGAAGGATCTTGGAAATTTCAAGCAAATTAATTAAAATGAAAGATACCCGTTTTTTTCGTATTTTTTGCAAAGTTAGTGTAACATTAATGAAAAGCACTGGTTATAAACCGAGTTGGAGAACTGAAACTGAAACAAAAGCAGAAATAATACTTTGAATCCAAATAGAATTAAATATCTGATTTTTTTTACTTTATCACATTTAATAATTTAATTGACCTTCACATTTCTTCCAGCTAACATGGGAAACATGGGAAAATAATTAAAACAGTAAAGTTAAAAATCAAAATCAAACAAATTTAAATTAAATTTAAATAAATCTATGCAAACGGTTAGTTCAATTATTCAGGTTCTATAGCACAGACTGCATCTAATCACACTCATATGTGATTATGCTTGAGAAAACCTTTGAAATTCAGGAATTTGTCAAAGCTTGGGAGGATTTATTATCGAGTAATGAATACGTCCCCTGATTCAATTCTCTGTTAAAGCACAGCTCACAGTCACCTGACCTCTACGTCTGGCTGTGCGATGATAATTGTGAAGGATGATTCTTCATTAGTTCATTAATGCAGGAACTATGACTTTTTAGTGATTTAATATGTTGTTTTCAAGCTCCAGCCACCGTTCGACTGGAGCCAAGCATCATCTGCCAGCTTTGAGCGATCCGTCAGCAAAGGTCAAACGCTCAGGACTCTTCACTGGGTGCTTTGAGATTGAGTGTTTGTGCTCCTCAAAATTAATCACGAAGTCTAAACCCACAATGGAAAAATGATAAATACTTCCATAGACAGCAAGAAATAAATCGACGCCGGCTGTTTGCTGCGGCATGAAGGGTTAAAATGTGATATTAAAGCTTCAAAGAAATTAAGTAAAAGAAAAAAGAAACTCTGTCATCGTTCGACGTGTAACTGAAATAGATAAGTCAAATAAATAATTGAACAGGCGAGTGAAATCATTTCATGGCTGTTTTGTTTGCTTCTTTTGACGCAGGTAACCGGCTGCTCTCCGACGACGAGCTTTAATCAGCTCCATTAGCGGATGGCTACATTTTGGAAAGCGGAATTAAAATGCTGACAAGTTTCTGATTAGAAACCCTCAGAGTCGAGCAGCCCGGCGGGGCAAACAGGTGCAAACAGCCGCCCCGCCGAGTGCTGTCAGCCGACCCACCAGACGGGCAGGCTGCACAGCGGCGTGTGTGACATCACACGCACGCCAAACCGGTGACAGCCCGCAGATTTATGGGGCCTCTATTAGCATGTAGCACTACTTAAATCCACACCATGAATGTAAGGACAGAATCCGGCCGAGTAAACCTCAATTACAGCCGGGATGTCAGATATGATGCTCTGTTACTCCACAGCTTCTCAGAAACTCCCCCCCCCCCCCCCCCCCCCACCCTCAGCAATATGAGGCTGCCACCCCACTCGCCACCCTCGTCTTTTACCATCCTCTCCTCTCGCCGCTAGCATCTCCCTTCTACTGCTCTGCCTCATTAAAACAGTTCCCCAGTCCTCTCCCAGGAGAGAAGAGGAGGAGGGTAAAAATAGCTCTTCCTCTGCTCGTGCTCGCTGCTTCTTCCTCCAGCCTGCTTTCTATACATCAAATAGCAACGTTTCTCCATAATAACCATCCTTGTTCCCCACTCAGTCGCCTTCTTTCCTCCGGCGCTGCAGCATCTCATCCGAGTGCTCGCTGCTGTCGCCCTCTTTAGAGACGGTTTGCAGCTGGAATGGAGCTGTTGAAACGCCCCACGAGACTGTTATCAAAAAACTTCATGTGAACTGACAGGCTGTTTGTGAAGGCGCTGCTTATGCGAGAGGTCTGCGCTCAGGAAATGATCGGCAAAGGATGCAAATCTGACTAAAGTGGCGTTTTGCATCAGAACAGTTGGTAATTAGGTGGTGGAGGCATTTAAAATGTCAGCTGGAGCCGCAGGGAGTCACAATCACTTCGAACCTCATGCAAAACAGGCCTGGTGGCGCCTTAAATCTTTGGTGGAAACTGTTTCTGCTCTTTCTGCTCCGGCTTGTGAAGAGACGACTGATGAAAGCCTCACGGTAGTGCGCAGATATCTTATGTACAGAGATAATAGTGGGGGCTCTAGCTGTGCTGGAGGGAAAGCAAAGGAGAAATTGCTTTGGATGGAGGAGAAATCCCTTCAATCGCACACGCAAACACACACTGGAGGAGCGAAATGACCATCTGGCTGTAATGAAAGCAGAGCTTTTAATGCTGTTTCCTCATTAGTGAAATTCTTCTGTCACAGTGAAAGTAGAGAGAAAAAAGAGGAAGAGGATGAGCAAAGATGGCCAGAAGAGGAAGAGCAGAGACGGTACTAAAGAGGAAGGTAAGAGCAGCAGATGCCAGGTGGATAGAAACCAAGTGCTCACTGGCAAACCTGCACAGAAATGGAAGCTTTTCCCACTGAAAAGGCTTCAGCGTCCCAGCAGCCGCGTTCAGCCGGAGCTCAGCGCGCAGGACAACAGGCTTCAGAGAGGATCGCTCAACTAAGCTGGAATTAATGAGGCTCAAACCACTCAGAAGCAGGTTGATGCTGACAAAATCACCTCGTGATTTGCAGATCAAAAACTCTACAACCCTATTAAGCCATGCTCTTGTTTGCTATAAACTGGAAAAAAAAACCCTCAGAGACAAATCAGCGGACTTTACGGGTGAGTAAGGAAATACACAGATTCTACAGGACACAAAAAAGCAGAAAAGAGGCTTTCTTCTGCAGCCCACACAAACTGACAATCTTTTCAGTCTGTTCCGAGTTGTGTCATCTTGACCTTTGACCTTTGAGATTACCTGAATTCTGCAGAGCAACAACTGAGCTAGCTTTTGCTTTTATTCTATATTCAGTCAAATTGATTGCCCATATTTGTTCACAATATCAACTGATTTATAAATTATCTAAACTAAAAGAATACAATGAAATGTTTAAAATGTTTAGATAGTTCAAATGTAATTAAAATATGTATGAAGAGGAATAATTAGTAGCGGTATGAGGTATTTTCATTGGGTGGTACATTTAATTTATCATTTCATCAAATTTTTCAGGTTAATTTACATTTGGTTTGCATGAAGTCTGCAAGGTATGTAGTTAAAAATACCAAATTTACATGAAATCTCTAATTGAACTTAATGCAAATGATCCTGACTCCTGAACAGACAATGATCTATGTTCTTGAATGCAGCACACTGTATGCGCTCATGCCAAAATGTGACCAATACTGTCTGAAAAACATTCTAAGGTCTTTTACACGTTGCTTGAAACTTTGACATGGCAACATACCAAGAAAATAAATTACTTCACTCACCATCTTTGTCGGCTCTTCTGAATATCTGTGAACAAAAGGCAAGACAGAGTGGTTAGTGAGAGGGAAAATATCAGCAGCTGGAGGCAGAACGGTTGGATTTAAAGCCAAACTTCAACTGCTTT
>CAJRST010022223.1:17746443-17834278 GCA_907169785.1 Menidia menidia
TTAAATTAAAGTGACAGGACTTGCCTATTCACCCCTGATGTCTCAATCTAAAGACAAAAACTCCACCATCACTATCTGCACTTGAGGAGTCCTCCGGAAATTTTTCTTTACCTGAAGGAGTCTATTTTCAGTCATTACGTTGTGTTGTAGGTAAAGTATAGAAGGAACAATGTGTATAGAATAAGTGAGCCGTCTTTGCTTTTGAAGCACTGAAGTTATAACAGTAGATTTGACAGTGACCTGAGTCAGTGGGACCCTCCAGCTGAGTGGATTGGATGGAGCTGCAGGTGTTGCCAGGAGCAGCTTTAAGGGTGAACACTCTGTTTTTATCCAACATGTCAATCTGGACCTGCACAACAAATTTCCAGACAATGAGAAATTCACTTGTCTTCAACTTTTCACACAGTATTCCACCTGTTTTCATTCTGAATGTTGGGCTTGTTCTCACCTGAGCTGGAACATTTCCATCGTTTAGCAGCACCAGCGGCAGGGTGTGCCTTCTCCCCACCAAAACTCGCCTGAACGCCAGCATCGGGGTTCCTTTGCTGCTCCTAAGAGACGGACGCTCCACACCCACACTGGGCAGAGTGCCCTCGCCCATTAGGTCGAACTCCAGCACCTTGCTCTTTGACGTAGGCGTTGCTCTGAATACGAAGGAAGACAAAAAGAAAGATGAACTGTTAAGGAAAAGACATGTTGCAATTTTTTAGCTAGAGCCTACAAATTCCACCTGATCGAAGCAATATAATGCAAAATCTTAAACTATCCTTTTAGTGGGAGCATAATAAACCTGTAAAGTCCCTCCAATGTGGCCTCAAACACTGCAGAGTACTGATGCACCGAATGAGGAGTGAAGGTGACCACGGCGAAAGCGTGGGATTGGTTGGGTATGTTCAGTGTGGTCGTAGACAAATCAAACACCTCCACATTTCGAGATGTCTGTAAAAACACACAAATTATTTAAATCCTAACTTAATCCACGCACGTTGTCGTCAGACTCAGCTTTGGTTCTTACTTTTGGCCCGACGCCTTTGATGGCCATATTAAGCACGCAGTGGACTTTGCTGTTATTGGTGATTTTGAAACGGGCTTTGGCTGTTTGCCCAACCAGGGCGTTGCGGAAGATGAATTTGTTCTCATCCAGAACATAGACGCTTTCAGCTGTGCCGAACTGTTCAGAGGAGAGCTGGCTACTGTTCTGGCACAGATGGTGCTCCTCAAAGATGGAGGCCATGTCTAACACTATGCCTGGGAAGCAGAACAAAACAACAAAGTCTGTGTGTTAATGAGGTCAAAATAATCAGATTATTAATCAGTGAAATGGGGCATTTGGACCAGAGCTTGGTGAGGTTCACTGATGGGTCACACAGCTCTCACCTGGCTTGCAGATATCAGCCAGCAGTCGGTAGGGTATGCCGTCAGGATGCTCTAATGGGTTCCGGCCGGTGATGTCGAAGAGCAGACCCTGGCTCCAGGAGCCCAGCTGCTCAGCTACACAGTCCACCGCTACCAGCTGCTGGCACCCAGGCAGAAGGCTTCCAGTGCAGGGGAACAGGGAGAACACCCCGATGGTGAGGCGGTTCTTGAAGCAACACAGGGATGAGAAGACAGAGGAAGAGGAGGTGAGATCACCAGGGAAAAAGACACTTTATGGCCAACACAAGCCTTACAAACCCCCAAAACACAAAGCTAGTTGCTACGCTACTTTTAAAGACAAGTCACTTTAGTTTTTTTTCGTCTCTCACCTGGTGAAGGGTCGACTTTCTTTGGAAAGACTCCCGTCGTGGTTTCGCATTGGGACAAGACGGCTTTGCAGAGTTGCTCTCATCGGGAACCATTTTAACTGGACCCCTAGGACCGTCACACAAGCACAAAACTCCCAATTTAACACACTTAAATCATGACTTTGAAGTTATTAAACAAGCTGAAAGAGACTGAACTTGCAATGATTTCCAAGTTGGAGTTGAGACGTTTTAAAGGTTTGACAGATGTTCCTGTTTAATATGCAGAATCAGCAAAACAAAACATAGGTACATCCAAAACACAATCAGCTGGTACGTACTGGATGAAAAATGTAAAAAGCAAATTTGTTACTAAAGAAAAGTCCTTCCTCTTTATTCCGAGCGTGTTACAGCTTTACATTGCAGACTTTACTGAAATTATTGGAAATTATGATGCAGTTAAAAAAAACGTAGTTCATGATTTCCCTGTTTTATTGCTGTTTTTACAGTTTGTTTGTTGTTTATATACATTTTTCTTGTTTCTGCTTCCTTTTAGAATGAATCCATTCTGCTTTATAAGTTACTGATTGCTCCACTGTTTTATCCCTGCCACCTTCACCTGGTTGGAGTAATTTCTCACTCTGCTTCCCAGACGTTTATTTTGAGTGTTTAACTTCAACTTGGTTTTGGCTTGATCTGCTATCTAAACCTCTCCACTTTTGCTTAACCGTGTACTGGGGACCGATACAAGCAACCGTCGTATTTCAGCATCCTCTGCTCTCCTACCCCAGCTCTGTGATCATGTGAGAGATGCTGAAATGCATCTCGAAGACTCCGCTGTTCTCTATCGTGAGGTTCAGGCTTCTCTTGCAGCCGAAGGCCATTGGACCAAAGTTGAGGTCGTATGCGGGAGTGATGGTGAATCTAAAAAGCAGAAAAAAGTCACAACTTGTGCAAAGTAAACCTATACTCATACTAGTACAGACAGCAATATGATCATGTTTCTGTACCACAATTATACATCACAGATATAAAATAAAAGTAGGAATAATATACAGAAACCTGGAGAATACAGCCTCGGCGGAAACTTTGATATTCAATGTGGCTATGGTTTCTCCTTCTTTCCCGATGTTGGGTTCAATCACCTACAGAAGATTAGATCAGTTTCAAACCAGCAGCAGGTTTAAATACAGTGAGCTCATTATGAAGTCAGTTCAGGAAAAGGCAGTTTTATATCTGATTTTAAGCTAAATCTAATCTGAATCTAACAAGTATGTCACAAAAACATATTTATATGAAGTATGATGTCATAAATTATTTATATAAAGTTAGGAATGATGTAATCATCTGACTTCAACCTTTGAAGTGTATTTGTGCATATGATGTAATTTACTGTAATATAAAACTACCACTAAAAAGTGCACTAAAATTTGCCACGGACAGGCACAGAGGAAGTGAAATAAAACCAAAACTGTCCAACAGGTCTATGAAGCCTTGATGATTTTGTGTCTCGCCTGGCAGGGCAGGATGGGCTCCTCTATCAGGGAGATCTCCCTGTCCGGTTTGCAGGTGATGAGCACTGTGGTGTGCCTTTCATGGGGGATTAGAGAGCCAGTGTGTGGGGACACTGTGAAAATGGATCTCAGGTTTGGCAGGATTTGGTTCGTCTGCTCGATAGAGAACCTTTTGAACAGAAAATGAATGGAAAAACTGAATGTTGCACCGTTTCCTTCATGGAAAAGAACAGATGTTCACTCACCTGTAGGCTATTTCGTATTTTCCTTTGTTTTTCAGTTTGACAGGCAGTTTGACCTCACTATAGACGCTGAGAATGCCAAAGTCCAGGATGCTATCTGCCAGAAAAGCAAGTGTGTGTCAGTGTGATATGTGGACAGGAACTCCGTAATTCAGAGGAACAAAGACGAGAGAGCAGCTGAATCAAAAGGCCGGACTGTTGGATTCATAAGCATATAGTTTGGGGGTTTTCCATTCAAAACTGGAGGACATCTGCCTAAACACATCTTTTCAGTGGTCCAAAACCTCCGGTGCTAATTGTGTGTTATTGCATCATTATTAGACTCATCGTCTAACTTGGAGTTAAACCTAAGCAGCAGGTAACTTTGGTTTGTGTTAGCAATGGTAAAAACTACTTTCCTGAACTTTTGACCTTTAAATGGGCAGGATTAAAATATTAAAATGAGTGGATGTGTTTGATGAGATTTGAATATTGCTTTTTCTTTTAGTTGGTAACGTTTTTTTAATTAATCATTAGCTTATTTATGTATTATCTATATGATGTATTTAATTTATTGAAAATATGTATTTTGTATCGATGTCAAGTGATTTGAGTGAGCACTAACCTTTATTGAGTCTTCCCCTTTATGTTTAGACATTTTACAGATGGATTGAAGGCAGAATAAACTACTTTTTAGATGGATATTTGCCAAGAACATTTAAAAAATCGCCTGTTTACTAATCAAAACTGGTGATGGCGATAAGACGAACACCCTCTAACCCTAAGCCAGCTGGGTTTGACCATTTTCCAGCTGAGCCTGAAAATAGGCCTTTAAATGTCTTTAGATTAATCTGAGTGGACTTTCATCATTAACATTTCAGGGTATCTGCTTGTACCTGGTGTGATCTCCAGGTCTATGTCATAGGCTTCAGCAATAACCTGAATGTTTTCAGTTTGCACAGTTCCAACAATCTTCTCTGCATCAGAAACCTGAATAAAGACAAAAAATCATCAGGATCTGTAAGTAACAGCTGGTCTGGCTTTACACAGGAAGCATAGCCCCTTGTTTAATAGCTAATAATTCAGCTCTTTTTTTTTTTACATCAGGAATTATGTGAAATGATGAGAGCTTAAGCTTTTTCCAGGAATCTATTTATTACATTCAAAATACACATATTTCATTATTTAATTATTCAATCGTCACATAAACTCTTTTAACTTACTTCAAGACGTAAAATCTTCTTTATATTGAGTGTCCTCCTGGGCCTGAAGTGGATACTGAAAAGGAATGAAGAGTGGGGTGGGATGGTGTCCTCATCTATTGGCACCACAAACTCCTCCCCCAACTCCTCGACGCCCTGCAGTCTCCAAGACACAGGCAGAGCTGTCTTATTGCGCATCATGACACTGCGACTGTCCCTCCTGTGGAGCGGGATCAGAGAAAGTGGGCTGAGTGGATGAAAAAAACAACAGTGGGGCTGAATGTGCGCATAGTGGAAAAACCCAAACGCTCTGATTAAAACTGGCATTAGTGTTGCCTTCTCTTCCTTTTTCAGCCCTTGGTGTTTCGTGAGTTTTTATTCCTACTGCCACATCTGTCATGGGCCTCTATAATTTAGTGACGGCTAGCCAACCAGATTGGTCTGCATCTTGAAGTCCGACAGGATCTTAGTGCTGTCATTTCGCACAACCTCGGCAGATGTTTGTGAGCCCTACCATGATCCATACTGTTGTGTCCTCACCTGCCTTATTGCATATTGTATCCAAAGCAACTTTGATCTAAAGCAGCTGGATTAACAGGTTAATTTTTGGGCAAACAAGGCAGTGAGGAGTGAGAAACTAGAATAAGGCTTATATGAACTGGTAGTAGAGGAAATATAGAATCTAGTTTACATTAATGAACATTTCTACATATGCATTTGGTACCTGTGCAGCAGAATTCGGCCAAAGTGGAGGTGCTTGTTATCCAGCTCCAGCTCGGGCCGAACACCCCAGCATGACAGTTTGATGATCACAGGCTCGGGATTGTCCCTGATGTGGCACACTATGCAGTCCTTAATTTGTCCCTGTTTAGTTGGGTAGGCCCACACCGTCAGCTCCTGCAAAGATGGAAAAACATTTGCATTTCAGTTTCGCACTGGCAGCTGCCATGTTGTTAAATCAGTCAAAAGAATATTTGTGAAAAGCACCTTCTTTTGACCGGGTTTGAGGGTCAGGGTGGGGGGATCCAGTAGATATGTGGAGGCTTGGGTGTCATGCTGAAAACTGAAGTGGACTTCTGCCTCCAGATCTGAATTATTACGAATGACCAACTTCTCTGCGTTCTCTGGATAGCGGCTCTCCTTATACCTGAACATGAAAAGGACATGTGTGGAGAAAACAACACATTTGACAGCTTGATTCCACCTCTCTGCCTCTCACCTGTCTCTGCTCTTGCTGCAAAGTAAAGGCCCAAATTCAAAGTGTCCAGCACTGATCACGAACGCCTTCTGAAGTCCATTCTTCATATGCTGCACCCACTTGCTGTGGGCGAAAACAGTCCTGTGGAAACATAGTGGTGGACACAGAAGTGTTTAACTTTAAAGTCCCTGCAAAGTAACAAAAGTCTTAATTCTGAGTATGCTATCTATTTTTGTTCTAATATTCCATAAAAATGATTCACTCTGTTGCTGACAGACAAGTTTTAAGCACACATAAGGATACTTTATGAGCAAAAAGACCGACAGCCCACAGTCTTTGCTGTAAGATTCCTTCTCCTTTCCTTATCAATCATATTCCTGCATATCTTTACAGACTGACGTGTAATCTTTGCAGATGGATGGATAGGTGCATATTCCTCTGCAGGGGAGTTGGTAGAGTCTCCGGGTCCCCACAAGCTCAAAGTTTAAGGCCTGTTCAAAGGTCCCAAGCGACTCTGAGTAGAACCAGACCCTCAGAACCACCTCGCCGTTAGCTGGTACGAGCCAGCGGAATGTGTTCAAACTGCACATAAACAGAGAAAGAGCCAGTGAGACACGGCACCACAGCACTCAGAGACGCTCAAGGTGTTTTGCTGAGGGGACGTCCTGCCTCTGGCTGACTTTCATCTCCAAACTGGTTTGCTGCTGATCTTGATCAGCGGAGGAGGCCTGTGAAACCGCGTTGGGCCCGTTTTGCCTTTTTACTTTTGTCTTGCCGGAAGCTTTTTTCTTGCTCTTCAGACTCTCTTTGGCCTTTTTATCTTTGTCCTTTTGCGAAGAACTCTCCTTATTGCTGCCCCTGCTCTGACTTTTCGAGGCTGTCGTAAGTCCGTCCTCCTTTGTGCACAAAAATCAAACAAAAAAAGTCTATATCTTCAATTGTTATGATACAAAACGATGCCATCATAACAAAACAATACCTTTCCAAGCGACTCAGTCGTTTCTTCCTCTGAACCTTTCTTGTCCTCATCATCGTCCCCTCCTGAAGGAATCAGGAGGGTGAAACAAGACTCTGGAGTCTTAGCTGCCTCTCTGAGAGTGGGAAAGGGAACAACAGAGAAGGTGGTGGAGGGAGGGATCTGTGGGCCGCCCGGTGCCAAACCCAAATCCTCCAACAACTAAAGAAGGAAAAGGACAACATTCACCATAAGATTTTAAAACTGATTTAAAGAATGGTGGAAAAGTATTCTTAAAAGAAATATATCTCAGTCTGGGAGTCGTACATCATCCACTGGAGGCAGAGGACCATTACTGAGCAGCTCTGTGACACCCCCACAGTCTTTCTCTGTAACATCCAGGACTATGTGGGGGATGATGTCTGATGAGGGCATTTTTTCTTCTGCCTTGTGATCGGGTTCAGCCGATGCTCTTGTGTGAGTGGGCTGTGGGGATGTGGTCTTTCCTTTCTTAGTCTTCTTGACAACCGGGATCTGCACACAGAGAGACATTCACTTTATGTCAATGTTGACTTTAGTAAGCAAAACCGGTCAGTTGATCCGTTTCAATTATAAGATTTTTTCTGTCAAGGAACGGTTGAATAAAGAGGATAAAGAGGTTCTGCACAGACTTTAGAGGACATAAAAGAGTCCTCTAGACAGTCACCTGTTTCTCTGTTGGCGTGTCTTCTGACTGCAGGGTTTCTTCGCTGTTCAGAGGGACAAGCAGCAAGCCCTGGGCTCGATCCCAGTACTGCAGGATGTGCTCCACGTGGGCATGGTTCTGCTCATATTCAGTGAACTGACACAGCAGGTCGTCTACAATGCACTAGAAAAGGGACATCTTTTTTTCCATCACTGGATTTGGCAGTCGAATTGTTTGCTGTTCCTCAGTAATACTTATCACATTTTCTTAACTGCAGGTAATCTCTTTTTAAATGAAAACACACCCACTGGATGGTTTTAAACCAATTCTTATGTAATCTGAGAGAATTCTGATGTTTAAAAAAGTGATAAACCACCTGAAGACATTAACCCTTCTCTGAGTGCCTTTCTTTCAACAGACTGAATGAGGAGCTCACCATGTCTCCTTCCGGCTTGTTCACTTGCTGATGAGAGTCTGTTTGTTGTCTCCTGGTTTCTTCTGTCCTCTTAGGTGATCTGTCAGTTTCTTTTTGATGCACTGCACTGGCTAAAACACAACCACTTAAATGTTATTGGTAATGTTACTGGTTACTGTAATGCACCAGTTCCACACCTGTCAGCTCCATTAAATCTTCTAAGTTTAAACCAACAGTATGAAACTTTTATGTAAAGCTCTCTGTCCCAGACTAACCCCTAACCCGAATCTGGCAGACACTCACATTTGCTGACAGCCTCACTTGGATTTCGCAGTTCTTTCGCGTCCGTGACCGAATCTTTGGAGTTGCTGCAGACGGGTGTCTGAACAAAGGCGTGTGTGTGTGAACGCAGGCTCATAAAGAAGTGCAGAGTGCTATACACTGTTAGTTTGCCTTCATTAAGCATTAAAATTACCTTTTCTTTCTCCAGTTTGTCTGTGGCTTGAGGAGATGCTGAATTTTCTCTTTTGTTTTCTTCTGGCTCCTTTAATGACTCATCTGCTTCGTTTCCATGATGCACTGAATGGGCAAAGAGGAGGCCTGTGGGTGAGCTGGAGCATGTCAGATTAGGCTCTACTTCTTATGATTTGGCTGCATATTAACATGATCAAATAAAAGCAGGATTCTTTTTTTTACGTGAGGTCGATCTTTCATGCAAATTACGTTGTTCTTTCGCATCAAGTGACTCTTTAGCGTTGCCACACGAAGAAGTCCTCTGAACATTCGCCGTTAACTAGAGAGGTAAGAGAAATCAATTCAAAGCTCAACAACAGGGACAATAAGTGTGTATGTTTGTATTCTTATGGGAGTTTTAGTCCTGGACAAGAATTCATGTACAGACCGGTTTTCCCTCCATTGGGTTTTTCTTCTTTGGTGGCTCTTTATTCTCTTTCTTTCCTGCCCCCCTATTTTTCTTCTTAAGTTCTTCTTCTTCCAGTCTCTTTATTTCTTCTTCTTGCTTCTTTTGTTCCTTCTCTTTTGCGACCTGCTCAAGATCCCTTCTGCAGAAATGGACGGAGACATATTATTGCACTATTACTTCATTTGTCTCTTACAGCTTAAATATGCCACCGCAATTTGATAAAAACTGTACTTGCTTACGCCTGAATAACACCAAGTTAAATGAGGAGCTCATGAGAAGCAGGATCTCTCCAAAGTACTGTTAATTAGCATCTGTAAACTAAATATCTACTCTTTAGTACAAAGTCTGTGCAGTATGTGTTGATTGAAACACTCCAAAAGGAAAGACAGTGTGATTTATGCAAATGCATTATGGAACGACCACTGACTTCTTTTTATTTTGAGATGAATGAATGTTCTTCTTACCAAAAATGTAATCGACAGTTACTTTGTTTGTTTATCCAAAACTTTCTTGGCCTTTAGCCTAAAACAGCTCATCTTCCAGCATCTGGATGAACTCTTTTTTCAGCAAGGATTTGTTTAAAAATCTAACCTTTCACAGTAATTACGCTAACTACGACGTCTTCTGAATGTGCACCTCTCATAAATTTGAGGAAAGTCATAAAAACCATTTCTGAACGCTATGGAGTAGAGAGAGGTGCACTGATCTGAGGTCTGCCCCTGTGCGAGGCCCAGAGCCTGCAGTCAGTACCTGAGCTTCAGCTGGCGGAGGCTCTCCAGGTGATGCTGAGTGATTCGCTCCTTCTCTTCCAGCGGCAGAGCCTCGTATTGATCCTCATCCATCTCCTGCAGCCACCTCTCCTCCCTGTCAGCTCTTTCCTTCTGCAGAGCCTCTGAAGAACACAGTGTTACACAAACAATAAGCTTGCTCAGAATGAATAACCAACAGACATTTACAGGTGTGTGTGAGTGAAAATATTAAAATATTACCCTCAGCTTCTCTCTGCACTTTCTCACGTGCTTTCAGGGCATCGTAGGAGTCAGAGAGGTTGACTACATAGATGTGTTTTCGGTTACTGAGAGCCTTCAGAACAATTTGTAATGTGCTTGAAGCACACTGGCTAAACACCGACTCCAGGCCGTCAATTACAACTCCACGGAAACAATCTCTCCGCTGTTATCACAGCAATTACAATACGACAAAAAAAAGAGAAAGACAGGAAATCAGACTGAATAAATCCACAATGTCTGACAATTGACAATAAAAATAAACAATAAGTCACTAACCTTTTATTTAATTAGCATGTTTAGTGTACAGTGTTGTGTATAAATTCTGACATTAAGTTGTTTTTTTAACTATTTAGAGTTAAAGATCCATTTGTACCTGAAATCTTTCAGCAAGAACATCAACAAGGAGTTGTTCAGGCAGGACAGAGACCAGTGCTGCCACATCTACTTCCTAGAAAAAACAGAAAAAAGGATTTTGGAACCGTATTAGAGATAAAGTACTGTGCAAAATTATTACACAACCTTCTCTTTTCACTCTAAAGGACACACAGCTCCTGGAGAGGCTTCAGAGATGGAGGAGAATGGAGCTCAGAGCAGAGAGGAAACTTTGGAGCTTGTTTAAATCGTTTTGTGCACATATTTCACTACATGACAGAAAATATAAAAATATACCAGGCCGAGGCTGTTGATAATGTTTCCTGTCCCCAGAGGAGCCGTGGAGTCATGCTCACTGCCGCTGGTCTCACTGTGCTTTACAACAGCTTCACTGTTAACTGACACTAGACCTGATTTTGGCTCTGAGGCTTCAGTGGGTGCTGCAGGTCCTTCCTCCGTGGCACAAGGAGCAGCCCCAGCTGGAAGTAAATGTGTATCTTTATAGTTTATTTCTGCGTGGTATAGACTGAGACTGAAACTGTAACTGAATGGCTGATACTCTGTGTAAGCTTTCATTATTTTTTTGCGTGCACATATATGTCACCCACCAGCCTCTGCAGCCTTTTGTTGAGCACACTCCTCAGCTGCAGCCTCATAAAGTTGTCTTGCTGACAGGCTCACAGCTGAGGTGCCATTTCGCAGCACTTCTGTGGCCACGGCATCGACATTCAGACATGCTGCCCCGTAGTGAGAGGCCAGAGCTGCTGCTGTGCGCCTCGTTTCTGCCAAATCAACAATGCTGGGTTAAACTTAACATTGTTGCAAGCAACTATTTTTTATCTTATTTATTGGTATACCATTTTTGAATTTTTTCTGTCTGTCACTGCCTTAACTTTCCATTTGCGTGGTACCTGTGAGGGGCGCTCCGTATACGATAACAGCAATGCCTCTGCGATTGCGTGCAGCCAGTCCCTCTGGTGAAAGGTCAAATCCCATATGGCGGGCAATTGCTCTGGAGACAGGGGTCATCTCTAACTGTCCAAGCCTCCCACTGCTTCCTACCTTGGTCAACTCTGAAACAACTTAATGCAGAAAGTAGATTTAAACAAAAAACTATTTTTTTCCCAGACAAAAAAAAATTGAAATTAGATTTTCCTTTGTTTCACTTACATATTTCTGTTCTGGTGCTGATCTCTGCCTGGATGTCCTCCTGTGTGTAATGTTTCCTGGGTTCATCTCCCTCTTGGGCCACGTTTCCCTCTGTTGAATTCAGAAGGATTAAAGCATACGTTGTGACAGACGTCAGAATGATGTGCGTTGACACGTCTGTGGAGGTATAACAATGTCTGCCTGGGGCTACCATCGTCTCTCAGCTGGGAGGAATAGTTCTCAAAGTATTCCAACAGCTCTGGGGGAAGACCCTCTCCGGGAACCCTTGGTGGAAGGAGCAGAGTGTTCTTTTCATCATATCCTGGCATCAGACGCAGGATCTGAGGAAGAAAGAGGAGAAACACAAAGTAGGAGATGGCAGAAAACTGTCGTATTGTAAATCTGTGTTTTACACTTTGTTTCCTGTATTATTTTGGGAAAGACCCTTTATATGTTTCTACTTTAACTGTGGCTACTAGTCTGCCATAACAATTTCCAGAGGAAACTGGTCCCCCTGATTTTGTGTGTTTAATGCTCAGATCAACTGTTAGAAGGCGTACAGTATCTGCATTCTATGAGCTTGGTGTAAGATGTTATCCTAATAATTTTGAGAGCACTTTTGTGTCTGACCTAATTTCCCATGAAGATCTACTACGTAAAATAACAGGCATTTCAACCCAAGTTCCCTTGGATCAACTACTTCTGTTTATGAGTTTTTTCCATTTTCATATAGAATTAATGATTCTTAGCTCTTTTAATCAATGTTGTCCTTCTTTTCCCAAATGTCTAATTCATTAGCCCTATAGACTCGTTCAGCCTCCCTGAATCAGTGGCAGAGGCAGCACATTTTAGAGGTCACATCTTCAGCTACTGGGAACACCTGTGACTGATCATTGAGCTGTTATCCCTGAAATGCCCCTTCATCACTATGTTTCTGCTGCCGACACTAACAAATGCACTCTTATTCTCGCTGCTGACTCTGCAGATAAATTTTCCAATACCTTTCCACAGTATCCTTAAATCCTATTGATCTATCACTCAGACCAACAATGCCATTCCAATTGTTCAGAAATCAATCTGCTCGTTTAAAACCAGGAAGCAGAAACCTAATAGCTCCCCTAGAATCGATGATGATGCTAGTTTTGAAAAAAAAATGAAGGCCAACAGAAGTTATACCTCAGAGCAAATCAATTCTTTTTCAGTACCTTTTCTTCTTTCTGGTACTGTGTGTCAAACTCCAGGGAGTAAAACTCGATGGGGAAGGGGCAGGGGTTTCTGACTGTAACTTCAGCTTCGCCCTCGATGCTCAGAGGAAGAAGGGGCCCCAGCTCCAGTACAGATGGGCAGAACTCAAGTTGTGGCTCTTCTCCATGTCCCTGAGCTGTTATGAACGCCTGCTGAGGGCTGTCAGCCACACGGACCTCAAGCCTCCGGTTGTATACACCCTGAAGACACACATGGTTATTACACTTAATTTAGAAACACATTAAAGCAGAGAACATGTGATTCTCCACACTATCCTCCTGAGACCCAGTTATCTATGTATATACTTATGTTTACATATAGGGGTTAGTAGACCCGAATAAGTGTAATACGTAGACTCTGCCATGGTAAAGGAGGTTGCTTTTCCTCATGTAGGGACAGTGGGTTGATCTTTGTATTTAAAAGTTTCCAAATGACTTAAGTACAGTATTTTAATTATTCAATGAAGACATTATTGGTTAATGACACATAAAACCATTTTGCTTTAGTTTTCAAAAGGTAGTGTGATAGTTTCTATCATTAGTCCGATAGGTCAAAAGTGAGAATGGAGGGTTTCAGGAAGTGAAATCAAATCATAGTTAAATGGTTTTACCCCTTTAGCAGGGCTGAACTTGATCTGCACACAGACGCGTTCAAGAGGGGACAGCAGACCAGAGCAGGGAACCACCTCAAACACCACGCGCTGCTCCCCCTGCAGGACCTTTTTGTGCTTGTACAGATGCAACAGCTTTTCACCCTACAGGATCACAAGAGCAAAGCACAGACCTGTGTTAAATACAAGGCTGAGAAAAAAAACTCGACATTTTCATTACTTTTTCCTGGAAACTGAAATGTTTGCACCTTTTTGACAGGTTTCACCTCCTCAGCTATGCTCCAGTGACATGGCACCAACTCGTTGTTCTGCAGCTGCATTGTCTTTATCTGCAAAGAAAAGTTTGATGACATGTAAAAAGCAACCAGAAAGCTTCTTAATGTCTGACTAAAACAGACAGACTGAGTCTGGGAGAGACATGCTGCATGAGCCTGCAAACATAAAAAAGATGGATGACATCTTAAGATTTATGGACTGAAGACATTCAGTGTTTGAGTGTCTGACAGCAGGAAACTTCAAACACATGTAAAGAGGTAAACAATGAGAAAGCAGTTTAGTTACATGTAGTATTTAGAGTTATTTATATATTTTCAATGAGCTTTATTTTCCAAAATGATAAATGTGAGACTAGAGAAATAAAATGGCACAGTTGCATTCAGACTGACTTTACAGTAAACAATCGCAAGATGGCACCAGAGTCTGGCAGATTTCCTCATTAGTGCCCCTTGTTCTTATTACATGCACACACTCAACCTTTGGAGCTCACGGCAGGTTTCCTGTTCCTCCTTTTACACATGACGATCCCATCAGAGAGTCATGAAATGGTCTGTGAGTGTTAATTCATATGCAACCAGATCTTGGAATACCACACAAGCCTGAAAATGATCCAATGTATGCCATCCAGAGATTTTGGCTTTACATTTTCATCCCCATGTCATGATGGTTAAATGCGGGTATTTTTCTATTACCTGACACATGCCACACTGAACTGTGTCAAACTGCAGCCTTTCCTCAGAGACAGTGATGGCCGGCACCGTGAACACTGCACGCAGCCGCACCTGCACGGCCGGACCACCGGCGACCTGTGAGACCGAACAAAGCCGATGACATCTCTGTTTTTCTGTTCGCTGATGACAGACACAGTCAGTTTGATGCTGAGTGTTATTGGTATTCATCGCCTGGTGCGTGCACACCTGTATTGGAAAAAGGACACTTGTGTCCCCCCTTTTGAGCTCAGCTCCTCGAGGGTCAAGTTTTACTGCGAAAGTCTGAGTCTCTCCACAGGGCAGATTCTTCACCTTTTCAAACTCTGCTGTGAAACCTGCAAAAGGAGGAGGTAGAACTTATTTTCACAGATGCAAAGAGAAAAATGTTGACGAGAGACTTAACGAGTATGTGTTAATTATTTAAAAAATAACATTAATGCATATCAGGTATGTAAATGTTAGACTCAGAAGAGGCTCCAACCAACTGGAAACTCATGTTCACAGTGGGAGTCTTAATCAGGAGGAAGATTTTTTTTTTAATGATGGCAGGTCAGAGCAAGAGACGCAGAGACAGACTGAGAGCTGGTATTTAGGCACATCCAGCTGGGGGGAGGCCTCAGGGAGGACACAGAACTTGTGGAAGGATTCAATCGTCCTTCTGGCCTGGTAAAACCTTGGGATCCTCCATGAAAATCTGGAGAGTGCTACTGGAGAGACAGATGCCTCCTGGACTTGTTCCCTCTGCAATCTGACCTCAGATAAGAGCAACATAATGGGTGGATGGATGGAGAAAGTTCTTTAAGACTTCCAGTGAAGCTTGTAGCTTTGCTATCTCATTTTAAGGTCTGGTAAAAACTGGATGATTATTGTTTCTTAGTTTAGATATGCGAATTCTAAATCCTGGCTTTTAGCAGGAATGCAAAGGAGGGAAACTGAAAACTCAGTAGGACAAATGGAAGATTAGTGTTACCTGTGCCTGTGAGACGTTTGCAGTTGGCATGGAAGGACACAGGGATTGATCCGTTATTGATGACTTTTACAGTCACACCGTCAACTCTGCCCGGAGTGACAGATCCAAAATCAAGAACGTACTCTGGGAGCTCAAAACTGGGGAAAAGCAAAAGTTTGATCAAATATTAGACAAAAAGTCTCGAGTTATTCTACTAAATCACAAGGTCTATATATCATGAAGTTTTAGCATGTATAATGGGTTATTGATGTTGTATAATAATCATATAATAAACATTTTGAGGAGTGTCCAAAAACTGAAATGTAGACGTTGGGAATCACACGCAGTTTCAAGTAGCTCACTAAAAAGAGCCATCTGTTATACCAGAGAGAGTGGATTCATATGCACATACTTGCTCAGTTTGCTCCACTGTGTGGGGGAACCATGCACGTCTCTTTGTTCCAGCAGGCTACCAAACACACTGAGTGCATTTTCTTTGACCAGGAGTCTCTCAACCTCCATGTGAAGCAGCTCTTCATACTACAGACAACAGGCAAAAGAAAAATATTGTAGGAAAACAGCAGGAGGGGTAATAAAAGCACTCAAAGTTACTGAGAAAGTTTTAGAGTCTTATGTAAGCATAAATTGGTCGGTAAGTCTGAGAGGCGCAACTAATAATTTAAGAAACATCTTTTCTTGGGTGGTCTTGACCTTGCTGAACACAGCAGTGTGCCTAGAAAATGCCTTTTAAGATCTTACAATAACTGCAGGGATGGAGAGCTCTGACATTTAGAGTCCCTTGAATACCAAGACAACAATATTCGGCTGTGAACTATACAATGGCAAGTTACACCTTATCCGCTGCCTCCTATGTAGCAGCGTTCCTTTAATGGGAGTCATAAAGTTTAAGCTGCAGCCATGTGGATTTTTTTGCACCGTCAAACGGGTCATTTGTAACATGCATCAAAGTGTGTTCATTCTGATGGTAATTATTCACCAGTGAGAATGGAGGGAAATCTGAAAATTGCCAACACTTCCTTAGTGGAGACAACAGGTAACTTAATGTCAATAATTTTCTTTGCACGATGCAATTTCAGGAAGCGCAGAGTGCAGATAAATTGAAGGTGATTAATTTCTTGGAAACTGAACGTAGTTTGAATTCTTTTCACTAAGCTCTCTGCATGCGTCTTTTTGTCTGCTTACAATGAGGGCATAAATGAGACGATACTTCTTATTTCCTTCATGGGTGCAGAGTGTCAGGACACTGATAGCCTGTTGAGGACTGACTGACATTATTCTTATCTCGAATGAAAATGATTGTCAGTTAATTTCAGGAGGAAGGGAAGATGTCAGAAACATCGATGGAACAACACACAATAAATGCTAAAGGGACAAGCAGCAAATAGTCATTTCCAGAGTAATTCTGTAGCTCTTGTCTAGCTGAGCAGGACAACCTGGAAAATCAATACACAGATAAGAAGCACAGATCGAGCTGGGTGCTAACAGCAGGGCTGCAGCTGCACACTTTTATCACAGGCTGACCATGACAGCACAATCACCACAATTTTTTCCATTCGTGACCTCCAAAACAAGAGGAGATTACATGTGTCAACACAAGCATGCAGGTGACCCGGATGGGAGGTCATGTTTACATTTACTCTTCACAGGTTGAGCTTCTTGTGTTGTGGACTTGGAGAGAGCAGTTCCTGAGTTTTGGGGAACCTACCAAAGCTAAGTGGAGGACAATGGACATCCTTCCTTTATGTGCAATAGCTTCTAAATGCAAGTTCAATCCCTATATTTGGTCAACTTCTGGAAGAGCTCTTTGAATTAAAATATGAGTTAGGAAAACAGTTTCCTTCCATATATGCAATGGAAATTTAATTTAATTAGAAACTTTTGGGGAATGGGCTGTTCTTCACATGTAACTGAGGTTTACTTTACTGACTGACCGTTAATGTGCAGTTGGCTGAGTCTGTTGCTCCTCCGTCGTTTGTCAGCTCCTGTCTGAGTCTTTCTGCCTCCACAGCTGCTTTGGCCTGATGCAGCACATCGCCGTAACTCTCCTCTGCTGCAAAGAAAACAGTGTTCCACCATGTGAGGACATCAATGTTTACTCTTCGGCTAATTGAGTGTGATTATGGACATATGTGTGCATACACAGGGTTCTTGGTAAGTTCAAGCCGATCCTTGGGAACACTCCCACTCCAGTCAGCGTGATCTCCTGGGGCGGGAGGAACGCCACCTGCAGCTGCAGGACTTTCTGGAACACTTCGGGGAAGCCGGGCAGGTAGAGCACACGCAGACACTGCTGTGAACCAGCATCAATGTACCCCTGGTCCAGATGCACAAACAGTTACACAGGGAAAATCAAGCATGCACCCAGGAAATGGGACCACAGTTGACTCACCATAGCTGGGATGACCACGGGCCGGCCCGGTCTGAGCTGCTGTCCATCCTCATGCTTCTCAGCTGCTTCCTGCTGCTGTGCAGCTGGAGGGTGATGGTCCACTTCCACCACCTGAATGTGTTCCTCTGTCTCTTCCTCAGCCTCCTCCTCCTCTCTTTGAGGGTGTGTAATGCTGAATTTAAAACCCATTTTACCGGTATTCCTCAGTATTACTTCAACCTCTCCAACACAGTAGAAAAGCTGGAAGAAAATGTATATTATTTTTACTATATTTTCCTATCCTATCCTATACTACACTATACTCTACTACACTTTACTATACTATGCTATAACATATTAACTACACATACTATAGTAAACATTACTATGCCATACAATACTATACTATACTACGCTTTACCATACTATACATTACTATAGTATACTATGATACACTTTACTATACTTTACTACACTATACTATACTACACATTAGTATACTATACAATACTTTAATCTACTCTACTCTACACTACTATACTCTACTATACTGTACTATAATTTCAAAATGTGCCATCTTCACATGCACACACTGGCCTGCTTATGCTTACAAATTATTTCCATCTTTGGGGAAAGGAGAACAAGGCCACAAGTAAAATATAGGAAGACAGCAAGAGGCAAGGAATGCTGAAGAGGAAGGTCGAAGGAATGATCTGCTGAATCGCTTTTTCCCCTAAATCAAAAATCAATGTGTCCTTGTTTTGAATATCAATGATAACTGATCCTGATGGCTTGCATACTTAAAGAGGAGGTGGGAGCGAAGAAAACAGAAGTCTGGAAAACAAGGCAGTGACATTAAAGTGAAGAGTATTCAATCATGTTTTTCTCTTTATTAAGCCCCACTGATGAATTTAGCTTCGATTTAGTTATCTCTCCATTCTGATGACAACTAAACAATAACAGTAATTCTGCTGTCTGCTTCCATTAGCATTCGTTTTGTGCTGTAATAGAGTAAAAGTTGATTGATGAAAAGAATATTAAAAACACCATCAAACAAACTGAGCAATCACTTCATCTCCAATCAGAGATCTCCCACAGACACAATGGGTCTGTTTCTGGGATGGCCCAATGTGTCATCCTGTCAAAGCCCATTAGCTTTCCTCTGAGAGACCATGCGTGATATAGATGAGCAAACTGATGGTATGGCAGTTAAGCCTGAGCTTTGTAGAGTTCAGTGTTTCCGATCCAGTGGCTCGGGGATTTCCCTTTCTAAACATTTTCCTGGAATCTTGTTGCCGAATTACAACTAAACCTCTAAACTTTGGACACCAGCAGCACCTTTTCGTGCTGCTAAATGTGCTGCTGCACAGATCTACTTTGGTTGAAAACATTAACTGAACAAGGACTGCACCCTAAGAAGTAGAGTTCTCTATCAGTCAGATGGTTCCTGGATAAACGGCCAAAGCTCTTAGCTGACACGTGGAAGTATAAGCGTTTATTACATGTGGCTTCTAAATATGGTAGAGTAATAATAACGAAACACATTTGTGAGAAATACGAACCTGAACTCACAGCCATGTATACATACCTGCACACCGAAGTCCAGATGAGCCGATTTGAGGCTGTAGCTGATTTCTGAAGCTTCTCCTTTGAGTTTAATGTCATATGTCGGACCTTCCTCCACATGGCACTGTGCCACCACCTCCCTGCTGACGTTTTCATGTCCGAAGAATGAAAATGTGAGGAGCTGCTGGTCCCCAGGCTGGAGATGTCCATATATTGGCAAGATATCAAATACCTGCATAAGTAAAACAAAAGCCCAGAGGAACAGGATCAATTCTGAACCGAAAACAAAACAATGAAAACACTGATTTTAATGTGATGAAGACCAACTCAAAGCTTAACGCTGAAGACTAAGAAGCTAAATGTGTCATTCCACCCTCTAAAACAACATTTGCAGCTGCATTAGTGTCAAACAGTCTTCAAAAGGAAAATACCACAGCATTTATGTAGCATGAGCGAGAAAAGAGTTTTTAAAAAGGTGAGCAGATGATCCAATAATGAAAACAATCAGAGTTAAAACATGGATTAAGATGTTACAGCTTCACAAAAGTTTCACTGAGTTTTCAAAGATGATTTTTTTAGTTAGTCTATACAAGTGAGGACGACCTCTGTGTGCAGCATGTGTGTTCGCCTCCACAGTAACAGCACTGTGGTTTAAACCAGGGGAAGGACATTCCCATTAGCTGTCGGATGTTTGCTGCACGTCTCAGGGAAACCTGGATTTGTTTACATGTGCACATTTGCCTACCTCTTCCACACAAAGAGGGCGCGGCGTGCAGCTCTGTGCATCTGCATTAGGCCCTGGGCTGCAAGGAAAAGAAGGGGCACAATCAACTGTTGACGAGGAACTCGCCCATTCTTCAGTCTGACCCTCTGGCTTCCTCCCTGATTTGACCATATCGTCATTTCTGTGAGGGAACAAAAAAATATAAACACAACATAACCCGCAAAAGTCTAATAAAAGCTGAAATATAACAAATGGCCATTTAAAAGGATTGTCTAACATATTCTGTCATATTGAAAACACTGAATTAAAAATTCTCCATTTGGGAGCAGGTGAATGCACCTGATACAAAACAAATCAGTTTTGGCTTTGGTTGAATAGCCCATAAATCATTCATGCATACTGTAATGTGATTTCCAGACGGAGGAAATCTTCAGAACCTATAACCCAAAGAACTCAAACTCTCATTTTCTTTCTTTGCTCTTCTCTCTTTTTCCCCGTGGGATCGCAGTCGGTGCATCCATCAAGTTAATTAAACAGAGTGTTCTATAATTAAGAGGAATTTTAATAGGCAAGCAGCAGGAAACAGGTCAGGATAGATTGCAGTGAAGTGCTGAATAAACATGGATGAGAATGAAAGAGATTTAGTGAGTGAAACCAACTCAAAGCGAGGCAGAATAGTTCTACATTTCAATGCTGCGCGGTGACAGTGGAGTGTGTCTGTGCAACGGCATGTGCTTTGTGGCACTGCACCCATATGTGCGACTGTATGTGGATGTGAGAGTGCTAAAGTCTGTCGCCCTGCTGTGAGAAGCTGGCAGAGAAGCGGCCAGCAGGGGGCACTGCTGGATGGATGCAGCTTTGCCCCTGGTCATCCCACCTCTGCGCACCCAGTGATGAGAATAGGCAGCAAATACAGCACATAGGATTATTAGAAAATAACGTAAATTTTTCTGGATAATCTTTAAAAGAGCCTCTGAGTATTTAGCGGGGGGGGGGTGCTGCTTTTTTAATGTGGGACCTCTAAGAAAGAGTTTGAAACCTGCTGGTGTGGACAGAAGAACAGATGGTGAGACAGCACATGATGACTCTGCAAGAGCTCAGCTCTAAACAGAAATAGTCCTCTCTGACATTCTCGCATTTGTTTGCCTCTCCTCCATCTTTACTTTGTCTTTGCACACCGGGGGCGGGACTGTGTTTTTCTGTGGTCACACTCGCTAAAAACTACACAACGAAGACGACTGAACAACAAAAAGCTCTCCTTCAGCACTGTCCCAGAGAAGAGGCAGGGACGGGGAAATAATGGCCCGTACGGCAGGTTAAACCCACAAAGGCTGCAGTTTGAACATCCGTCCTTTATTTTGTGTGCATTTGATGAGTGACATCGAGAGGCTTTGGAGTTGAAGGCTAAATTAATCTTAATACATTTGAATTATTATCATCTTCATTAATAATTTAAAGTTTTATCATTAAATATGGACAGTATTCTATAACAATGAAAGTCAATGCAACGTTGAAAGTGAAAAAAGTATGTTCCTGAAGCTCCTAAAGATTAGATACATCTGCACATATAACATATATAACACACTTCCTGTTTCTCCTCTGTGATCTAAAATTACACACTGTATCCGATTAGGTCCATAGTCCATAAACAAAGCCCCTTCTTAGTCTAGACATTGAAATGAAACTTTCCTAAGCTGTAAATGTATCACAGCTGAAATAATATCCTGCAACCACAACTACTGTCCAGCTTTTAGGGCAGGCAGCTTTCCCATGAAGTTTGTTGGACTGGTCAGTGAGGGGGGCGAGTTAAAGGGGAAAGCCTTTGGGAAACAGATCACCATCATCTGGATTAATTCTATTAGGTATTAGACAGGATAAACAGGTAGAATTATTATTTTAGTCCTAGCAGCGAACATCAGGACTGAAAGGGAGCTGCAGTCGGTGAAGATAATCATAAGGCGTGAGCTGTCCTGCTGTTCATGTATGTTTTTTAGTGCTGGCATCTCTCATATCATTGTCAAGCTTTATTTTAAGCACAAAGATCCAAACTGAAAATAAAATATGCAGTCTCTGAAAACATGTCTGTTGATCCCTTCTGTTACTTTTAAATCTCTGAGCAGAAATGATTCTAATTAGTGACTGCTAAATCCCTGGAGTTTGACGGTTTCTTGATGACAATAATCTCAAAAATGAAAAAAACACATCTTCAAAGCTAAGTGTTTTACAGGTCCACAATAGATTTAAAGGCTACACCATGCAGTCAGCTAGCAGAAAACACCACAGAAATGAAACACTGAAGCCTGTTTCTGGCTTTCAGGTGAACAGAAAAGTGGGATTCATGCATATTGGATGTGTCAGGCTCAGGCCATCTGTTTTGAGCGGCAAATCAATTAACTCGTACTTTGACTTAACCCATCATGCATTCATGAAGCTCAGGTGAAATCCGATGGATGGAATAAGCCTCTCGTCTAATGAAAATACAGTCTTTCTAGACAGTGTCTATATGTGTTCTGCTGCCTCCGTCTACGAAGAGCATGAGTGGAGAGAAAAGAGTTTGCTCTCCTGAAAATCCCATCTCCTAGGGCTGCGGTGTAATTACTGATAGGGATGTAATTAGCTGAACATGGCTAGATACTGCAGGTTTTGTGTGGGAGAAAGAGACTTAAGAGGAAGTATGTGCACGCAGAGTGAGGTCTCCATTTAATTAGCACGGTGGCCTGTGAGACAGATTGTTAGGAGAGGTCACAATCTAAGACGGGAAGGGTGAAGAAAGGGAAGAGGAGCTTGATAGGGATTAAGCATGAAACAGAAGCAGAGGCAGGGGAGTCGAAAGAGAGAGGAGGCAATGAAAACAGCACATAAGCAAAGCAAAAACTGAGATCAGAAGGAAGAGGAGAGACAAAAAGGACGAATAGCCAAGATAAAAAAGGTTGGGGGGGCTGATCGAGGGTGATAAATCTTGTAGAGCTACTGGCGTTATTTGGTTCAAGGCCATGGAAAGACTATTAACGTATTCACAGTTCATTCCAGCAGAGCAAAAGCAAAGGCTTGACAAAAGCACACTGTAAAGTATATAAAGTACACAATCAGTAAATGTGTCTCCCCCGAGAATTTATAATGGGTTTGGCTCTCAATCCAGAGGGTTAAATGTATAGCTACCGTACTGAAGGCTCCCAGTGGGCAGTTTTAATGTATGGCAGAGATCCATTCTGTTCTTGTCCTGGATTCTTGTCTATTCAGTATCTAGCTGTGATATTTTCCTCTCTTTTTCCATACCCCAGCAGGTCTTCTAAAACAAATGCTCCTTTCCTTCCTTTAGTTCTGCTCTACAATGCTGTCTTAAAAGTTGGGAAATCTTGCCGTGCAAATTTGCCATCAAACAATATGCAATATTTTCTCCTCTTTTAATATCAAAACGTGATCATTGGATTTCCATTCAGCAGCAAAGGAAATATAAAGCAACAGTGCATTTGAACCACACAGGTTTCAGACAACTACTGCAGCATAAAAGGAAAGAAATTAAATGAGAAGAGGCTGCAAAGGGTCTCCAAAAGGTTGGTGAGTGTTGCTTTTTGCAAGCATGTAAATGTTGCTTGTTTCCATTCATCTTTTCTGTATATTTAAAATGTAATTTTGAAACAGCGATGGAAACCGATGCCGACTGCTCACTGTTATTTCTTATAAAAATGAACATAGACTGCATAAATGGAGAATATTTGTCTTGAAGCTGTTGTTCAGTCAGAGGCTTCTTCAGCCTTGGTACACAATGACAGCTCATGATACAATCTCCCTTTATAATAAATAATTTTTCCTCATATATACAGATGTAATCCAACATTTTGGATACTGATGTTGTCACTCTGGAAGACTTCCAAAGATTTCAGGAAAAGACTGAACTGTGTAATACGCTAAAGCTGGAAGACCTCACATTTCTGCTATTTCTGTTCAGACATTTCAATTCTTTGGCTTATCAGCTTGATAAAATGAGCCGTCCTCGCACATGCTGCTTTGGAAACAACATATATGCACCTGATGGATGACTGTATGTGAAGACGCTCTGCAAACCTAAATGAGTGCTGTGTCTCACACTGAGATCAATCTGTCATGATGATGGATTCAGTATTTGAACATTATGCAGATTTTACCTGACGTCAGAGTGTTTCTGGTTATCCACAAAAGTCCAGTGGTAGGACACAGGCAGGGGAGAGCAGTTGCTGATGGTGATGACTTCATGACTTTCTGTGCAGTTGAATACGCAGCCAAAGTCCACATTGGTGGAGGAGAAGTGGAGGTTTGGGAAGTGGACCTCGGCATGCAGCTCCACATTGTCCTGTTGGGGATGTCCCAGGTAATGGATCTCCAGGACCTGCAGAGGTAGAGCAATGAAGCATTTAGGAGTGAAGTCAGTAGTCAGGGCATGCAGGTTTTCCCAGGAGGGTCCAGTTTGACTTGTCTTTTTTCTTTGTTTGTTTGCTAATGACTACAATTGCAATAACTGATCATATAATTGTGCCTAATTTTCCCTTTTCTGTCTGCAACAGAATGTGAACAGGTCACAGATGTAACTGGATCCATAAATAAACAGTGAGCACAAGGAGCAGAAGGACAACATGTGGGAGAATACCGGAGTAAACTGACGGATCCCACACAGAAAGAACTACTCAAAAAGGCCTCTGCTGGGATTCATCCTGGAGCCTTCTCCTCAGTGCATCATCAAAACCATGAATTTTGCATAAGATCTGTTGAGGTTCTGAGTTTTCTGCACTTAAGCTGAAGAACACATGGACACAAAGGATTTTCAGTCCAGCCTTTTCTTTCTTTAAACAAAAGTTTATTAGCTAAATTCTACTTCAGCTTTCCCATAGATCACCAGGAGGTCAGGCGAATTAGGATGCGAAAAGCAGGGCTTTGAAACATGAATCGATTTGATTTCTTATTGCATAGATCATCACTATGCCATGAGGAGGAGGTGTTTCCCCAACCCTGGCTCCACTGCCCTGCTTGTTTTCCATGTTTCCCTCCTCCAGCACACCAGATTCACATTTAAATGCCTCCTTCAGCTCCCCGTAGAGCTTTAAGAGCTGAAGAACTGACTCATTTACATGAAACGTTTCTATTATTTCAGTAACTGTGTGTGTATGGGAGGGGGAAGGCTAACTCCTCATCAGATTCCACCCTCTATCGTACGGCTCTGCTCAGGCTCGGCAGGTTCTGCTTCAACAGCACAACACTGTGGAACAGCAATATCATTCTTACCTCATCCAGTATTCGACTCAATCGATCCCGATAGAAAGTTGGATCAAAGCGAACCCACAACTCAGCCTGGCTTCTGTCACCTAAAACCAAAGACTGCAAAAAGACTCACAACTGTTACACAAACAGCAAAACCTGGCTTATAGATGCAGGCTCCTCTAACCTCATAAAAATTTCATTTTGGTTTTAAATGAAGCATTTGGATCAACTCAGCATAAAGGTCTGAGCTTGTTGATAAATATAAAACATCTGAAATTACGCTGAAATATTATATTGCCAATGACACTTTAATGATCCTTTCAGCTTGTTCCGCTCTATAAAAAAATATAAATTTCAATAAGGCAGAGAATCATTAATTATCATAGTTGAGAAATAAAACTACTCAGACGTATGTTTACAGGCTCACGTTCCACGTAAACCAGTCTAATGGAAAAATATGATGCAGGTTTACTCATCCGTAGCACACTGCCAGTTTGTGGTGAAACATCAAAAGTCGGAGAGAAACTTAAAGTAAGGGCTCTTCCTCGGTAAATTCAAAGTAAAAATAAAGGGAAGAAAGGGGAAGAGTTCAGTGAAAGTAAGTTAAAGAAAAAAAACACCTTAGCTGTAACTGAGCTGAGGTCCCCGGGATCCTCACACACAGAGAAAGGCTCTACGAGGGAAAGCTCCATGGATAACGGCAGAGATGACAGATTCCTTAAGACCAGCTTCTCATTCTGGGGCTGCATGCTCTGCCCTTTGACCTGTGAATCATCATTAACAATGACACATGGAAAAAAAGGCAGGAATCTTGTGTGATTTCTGATAATTCTCCCATCTTTACAAACCAAAGCCAACTTCTGAACTCTATAGAAATGATGATGTCAGGATTTAAAATCAGATCATGAAAAGATGATAGGCTAATGATGCATAGTCCTAGGTTTTAATGCCAACGACTGCCCCAAAATGAGATGTTTTATAACTTCACCCGTCAGTGTGGTTAGCTGTAAATATTCAGCAGAAATGCAGAAAAACTGAATGAAAAACAGCAATGAAGTGATGATCGTAAATTTGTTTGGAAAATGGTACAATAAGACATGAATACTTAACTAACTCTCTTTAACATCTTTTTACAAAAAAAATGTATTTCAAAATCAGATTGAAGTTCAATGTTTCAGATTCCAACTCCTAAGATTTGAGGTATAAAGTTTCGGGTCAACACTTCAGCCTCATTTATAGCTCAATGGGTGAAATACCTGTCTGAACATTGAATTTGTATTTTTCTCCTTATATTAAGATACAGATGTTAAATTTACATTCAGTAAAAGTCTTACTAATAACTGCACATTTACTTTTACATTGCTACATTACTACATTACTTTTACTTTTTTACTTTTCAATCTTAACTCTTAGTAATGACCTTGAATAGCTCAGAGAGAAAACATAAACACATTTTACAATGTATATGAAGTGTCTTAGATGGTTAGAAACTCCCTCCCATTCTTAATTTGATGATTTGTCCCAATAGCTTGTGGATGGAGTAAAGAAAAGAAACAATGACAGTTTTTTTTCTATGTTTACTAATAATGTTAAAGGCCAACCTTCTTAATGGCGAAGTTCAACTTCTTTGAGGAAATGCTGAGCATTGGGGCCACGAATCGACACGTCACATCCACAGACATGATGGTCTCTTGGCAGCCCTTCTGGCCAATTATCCCGTGGCACACCAGCTGCTGGCGCACAGTCTGGGAACACAGGGGATACACTCCTTACATGTAATCTCAAACAAACACCAGTCTATTCTGAGCCAATAAGTCAGAGAAGTCACCTTAGGGGAGTCTGCAGATACTGTCAGCACCATGTCAACAGAGGAGCCTGGAAAAAGCTCCACGCGAGACGGGCTGAGGTTGAACACCTGCTTGTCTCTGCTGGAGGGGAGCGAGGATCCCTGGCTCGGCATATCTTTCTTCCGGGGAGTGGTGATGGGGGGTAGGAATGTTTTATTAGGAAAGCTGCCTTCTTTACATTTTTTCGTGGAGGACAGGGAGCCGTTTATCTTCCAGAACATCCGGTGCACCCGTTGGCCTTGGTTGGTGAGCTTGAAGCGGTACTGGCATAAGCCATGGCTTAAAGGGCACAAAACTAATAATCAGTGCCCCCTTTTCAACCGTAAACCACAATATCACTCAGACAAATTCAGCAAATGAATTGATTTCTACCTGAAGTGAGTGCCTAGGTCAAGGCTGGGCCCAAAAGGCCTGTCGCTGACAATGGTTGTGCCGGTGCCTGTGGCTGACAGGGACACAGAGTGTGTTTGACTGTCCAGTATGGACACCTCCAGCCTGTCCTGGACGGGGAGCGTGTCCTTCAGGTGAGCCACCACTGTGAGCTCCAGCTGGCTCCCTGGTGGCACCTCTCCGTCATTGGGCTCGACTCGCCAAAAGGAACGTCTCTGACTCTAAAGGGAAAGCAGAAACCCAATCTGAGCCCGATGAGCTGAAGTGCTCCAGTGCGATGCCGGCCTCTGGAACACGGGCGATCCAGTAGCTGCTTTCATGCCTGAAATGTGATGCATTGAAACCTCTCCCTTGTGGGGGTGCTTTCCTATAAGTGCCGCACAAATCTTGAGACTAAAGCAAGCAGCAGACCTTCTAAGATGAATGTGTATATCAAATAACTGCATAATCACATCAGTGTCTCTGAGCGGCACGAGATCCTGGAGGTGCGCGAGACAAAAGTGGGATGAATAAATCATCCGCATGCGAGCTCGATCGTGTGTGGAGTGAAAACACGCCACGCCTGCTGCCAGGCAATCGCTGCGGGCTGCATTTTTCTAAACAAATTCAAAGGCAGTGAGAAGACACGCGTGAATTTGGATGTTTATCTTCAGTTCAGGCTTTATTGTGCTCACTGTAGTGTGTTTGTTTCTGACCAGGCACTGGTGGAGATCACAATCAATGTTCTATACAGCATCTCTGCTGATAGATGGCTGGAACATAAACTTTTAATTGAGATTCTGAAAATGAGCTTTCCACAGATGTGTTGAAGCTTGGGTGCTTTCGCTGCCAGCAGGACGACGCAGCAGACAGATGATCAATGAGGAAACAGTCAAAGCCTGCAGCTGAGATCTGTGTTTCAACGCTAATGTCCAGATTTTATTTTAGATCTGTGCTTAGATCTCTGGACGCTAATTGTTAAGAGATTTTGGGAGTGACTGATTGCTTTCTCTGTGTTTGTTTCACTGATTGAAGGAGTTTCTGAAAAGTGGGCCGGGAATGGGTCGATGCATGGGCGATGGCAGTGGAGGTGGGTGGGGTCGGAGTCACTGAAAGAGCACGGGGTTGACTCCCTGGAGTGGGGAAGAAGACGAGTGGAATCTCAATAATCACATCAAACCTACTGCGAGCCACAGCTTGATTAGCATTGATTGAATGCAGCAAAACTGAGAAAGCTTTACAATTCAAATTCATGCCGCGTGCTCAACAGCAATCATGGCTAATATAATGTAGACAGCCAAAATAATAAATAATGACCTGGTTGATACTTCAGGCTCCCAAGCAGAAAATAAATCAAGTTATGTGGTTAAACAACACATCTTTTTCTTCTTTCTTCTTACATATCCTCTTTGCCTCTCTGTTTCTAATGCTCTGATGTTTAGGAATCGTGGAGCTTTGTTCTGCTCCCTGTCCTCTGTGGATATTTTTGACTCTTCTAATAATTAATACCAGCCTCGGCTGGATTAGGGATGGAGTCATTCTCACAGATGGGCTCTTAAACAAACCAGTTTGGATGCCTTTTGCAATATCCCCACAATCTTCTGTCAGCAGGTCTATTATTGTGGCTCGTTGCCAGTTTATTGAGCGACATGTAATGGAATTCCTGGAGAATCTGCATCGATTTAGCTCTGAGAATGCAGAGAAGAAACTCCTTCGCTCAACACTGCCTTAGAGGAGAGAGCAGGGTCACACGACTGCATTTACACCAGGATGCCGGTGTGTGTTTCAGCTCCCGTGTACGTGCAGTTGTGTCTATGCTTTCTCCAGAGGTACTGAGGAATGGGTTCAGTCACAAGTTTGTTCCCAGTGGATATCAGCCAATGCTGATAAGGTGAGAGAGGAGCTTTTAGAGGCAAGTGAACCACTGAACGTGAGGATCTGCAGCTCTCAGGTTACAGCAGAGCTCAGTATTTTTCACAGTGAGCAAGCATGTTAAAAACAAACAAGTGTAGATTAACTACCCTGTTTTCGATTTGGATATTTAATATTTACCCATACTAAAGGTTATCAAGGTTAAAATGTCTTAAAATGCCTCTAACAGCTGTAATCAGTTGATGAGCAAAAAATTATGTTAAAAAAATTATGTTAAAAACAAGTCATGAAAGTGTAGATGCTGATTGTGCTTATTGTTTAAAATGTTGACATGAGACCCAGCAAAATGGCCTTAATTCTTCATTAAATCTTTTTTTTTAAGGCTGAATCAGATTACGTCAGTTTTGTCACTCGGAATTGACAAAATGTCCACATCTTAGTGGTTTGTATCTCCAAGACGCTGATCTCCTGGGGTAAGATTTAAATTGAACAGGCAACCAATTACTCTTAAAACGAACAGATCTTTAAACCCTTTAACTCATTTATCACACCCACTCAGACTGGAATTAATAGTAAGAGCATGAACAGCAGTTGTCATGAGACTTTAGAGGCTGAATGACAATATAGAAGTAAAAAAAGAAGCTCCAAATACCTGATCTTAGCACATGTTAATATAATATTTCCTCCGATGTATCTGTGGTGAGAATGGTTTACTTTTAAGGGTGAATGTGCTTGCTAGCCTTCTGCCTGGGTGAGTGTTTGTGTTTGTACCGTGCGGGCATTAAAAGGGGCTGGAATGGGTGATTGGTTAGACAGATGCAGGGTTCTAGTGATGTCCGTCAGAACTGGAACTGTGCCAAACTGCAGCTCTGTCCTTTGAATGTGAACCACAGGTCCCTGACCAATACACGACAGCATCACCTCCTGCAGCAAAACAGGAGGGAACAGAGTTAGTTTAAAGAATTTCATGTCTACTTTAGGAAGGCAGACTCGCGTCCAACTGGGGTTCTCTGACCAGGGGTTGCTGGAGGCTGCCGAACACAGCGATGCGTAGGGTGTGATGCAGCCTCCCGACAGCCTTAGCCACCAGGAGCACAGGAAGCTCCACTGAACTTCCAGGGAGAAGGACTCCTCGAGGCACAGAGCTCCCAAAAAGCACTGATGAGCTCTCCTGATTTTCCTGAGAAAAGTGGTACAAACAGGAATATTTTCAGGCAGACGGACAGATCCAGAATCCCCAGCATTTCTCCTGAAATATTGATGCATTTGGGTCTAAATCTGTGATTTAACCCTATAATTTGCTCTTATTGCATGGTAATAAATCATAAATACTTCACACATAAACACTTCACACAAAAAATAAAATATTCTCTCAATTTTTCTTGGATCAAGCTTTAATTGGTGAAACTTATTTTTCAAAAAATAAAATGAGTAGTTTTATAGTGTAAAGCAAAATGTTTAACCCTTAAGAAAAATACATAGGAAAATCTATTCATACACATTTTAGTACATTACCTATTAAAATTTTAATGCTGGCAAATTAGAGGGGACAATCAGAGCTGTTCATTTCTGTTTAAATTAAATGTGGACCTGGAACCAGGTTGTGATTGGTCTGTTTTTTAAGGCTTAGTGAATCTCTGCTCTTGTTTTTCTTTTGGGCTTTCCATCCAGCTACATTTTGTCACTGCTGTTTACTGCTCAGGTCTGCTGCTTGTTTTCAAACACACAAGCCTGATCCTCGCTCCATAAGACTCTGTTGTTCGTCCTCCAGGCTGTCTTTCCCACAAACCGCCTTTTCCACACATCTCCATCTTCCTGTTACCTGAGAAGACTCATCAGAAGTCTGCACAGTCTCCTAACTCTGCTTACTGACCCCCGGCCTCTAAACCCAGGGGTTTCTTTCCTGTCACCACTCTGTTTATGCCATCACTCATCTTGATTACATAAAAAAACTTTAAAAATAGCAGAATCAGGGTGCACAATTGTCATGTTGAGTTTTAGGTTCAGTTTAAAAAAAAATCCTTTTAATCATAAGAAAACTGTTACAACTTTAAACAACTGAAAGTGTTAGTAAGCAGTAACTTTTTTTGTTTGTTTTTAGAGCAGATCTCCTCCTTTAGTCCTTTAGATTAAAAAGTCCAGTCAAGCTAATTCCTCTAAATCAGCCAAACCAAGTAAATACTAATTATTTTCTAGAGTCACTCTGCTCAGCCTGGATTCCAGCCACATATAACACAAATCCATACAGTTAGCGACAAGCTGTGTCCTGGACAAATTCAGATTCCATAGCAGTGACTGTTCACATTCTCTGAAGCTTGTTGCTCTAAACAAGAACCCACATCCTTTTTTGTATCAAAGTAATCCCCCTCACATTTTTTCCCCTTTGGCTCACTTATCCGGCCAAAGTAAGTTTGGTATAAATTGCAATACTGCTGACCTGATCGAGTAGCCCATAACAGGCCGGCAGGGTGCTGGGGTTGCTCAAACACACTTTCTGTTCATAGGGGTGACGGAGGAAACATCTTTGGAAGTCCAGGACCAGAGGCTCCACCGTAACCTCTGGCACAACACACCTATCCCCAGAGAAAGAGAAGGCAGAGAGCGAGGTGGGGGAAAGATGAAGGCTTTATTTATGATTTCAGTAGTAATTGCATTGCACTGTGCCAAAACTGAGCACAATTAATTCGAACCGATTCATAAATCCACAATGATGGTGATTGCAGCGAGGAAGTCTGATTACTATTAACTGCCCTATTCTGCGAGACGGTCCAGGTGACATTCAATTGTATTATCATGTAAATGAGCCTGTGAATATTTAACGCATCCCAAATCTGCTGAACTGTCAACACTTGTGTGCGAGTTCAACGTACCACTTTCACAGTTTGTCAAAGGGTGGAAAGCCTCGCCAAGAGCCCAGCAGAAGTTAACGACAGAAAAGGCACTTCTCTTTAGGAAGGAGTTGGACTTTTTTTTCTCATTGCCCTTTCTGGGCAAAGCCAAGTGCTGCATAATCATGGGAAGTGTTCCATTACACTCTGCTCGGATGTGCTGATTTAGCTTTCGTTTAATGGTAATGTGGTATTGCTCTGTGTTGTGGGTAAACATTTTTCTAACCCATTACTACATTTTATTTCCTTACATATTTATACAAACAGCTCAAATTTCTGTGCCTTTTTTCTCCACCTGTCTGTGGATGCTGCTCTACTGCATTAAAACTAAATCACAGCATATGATGTGGGAGCTGATTATCAGCTAAAACCAGCAAACACCCTTTACGGAGCAGGCCTCCAGGCGCTCATGTAACAACAGCCTTTTATCGATCCTGAAGTGTTTCACCTCACAGACACGTCACAGGCTCCCTGGCCTTTAAAGTCATGGTCGATGGGTTCCTGTAATGTCTTTGATTGTGTTACTCTGGATTTGAGACTTCTGCTCGCACTGTTCTGCTACCTGCCTTCGATACCACTAAAACTCCCTGGTGCCTGTCTGAGTCTTTATCATAGTTCTACTATTTCAGCCAGTTGCTTTTTTTAACTTCTGATTTTTTCATTGTATTTCCTGTCTGCTAGAGCTTATCTAATAAACTCTCTGTTTCCTTCACCTGTTGGTCCAGCATTTGGGTTCTTCCTCACCCTGTAAGCCTGAATTATGCACGAGACATCAACCCTTTCCAGACTACTGCTATTTAATTCTGCCAAAACATTAGTAGTATAGAGCGGGATTGAGATAAATTGGCATTCATTTTTCATTCTAAACTTATTTATGTACAGAAGTGCTCATTTTGAATGCTATAGTGTGTTTTCCCACCTGGCACTGATAGGCAGACTCATGATTTCTTCTCCCACACCTTCAACATCCACCACCAGCACTGCCCTGTACCTCCAGACCGTGTTGGAGCACAGCGTCACCTGTTCACGCATAACACAAACACAGTACACAACTAACACAAACAATACTCCTAAAATCAGAAAAACTGATCCCACAAAAAGGTTTATATGTAGTTTGTAGTTTCCCATTATTCCACATTGTGGCTGCTTTTAGCAAAGCAAGCCTTCTGTGGTAATTTGGTCAGTGATGCTACCTTAATTATGACTTCCGACATGGCACGCACGGAGCCGGTCGCAGGGCTGACTGTGAACTCCACAGGCCGTGCATGACGGTCTCGATGGGCCTGGCCTTGCCAATTCTTCCTTGACAAATCAGACACCTGGTCTGCACTGGTAACACTCGCAGAACCGAACCCATCCCCCCGGACACGAAGGGCAAAAGTCATGGGCACAAAGGACGTGTTGAGGAGGGTAAAAGTCGATGTAACAGGAAAACCTGCCCAGAAGGACCGAGACAGGGGGAAAAGATGAGGAAAAATCACTACTGAGATGGACAAATAATTGCAGAGGCGGAAACTTACCAAAGGCTACATCTCCGAAATTCAGCTCATGAATATCAAAGTGGAACGTGGGAGCTATGACGCAACCCCTGAAACACGACACAAGAACATGAGAAAAATAAATGTTGCTAAAAACTGGTGCTCGGCAGCAAACATAGTTTTAAGATTTGTAAAGCTGCCAAAACTATAATACAGAAGCTCTGTTTACTCAGATACGTCCAAATCGGACTTCACCTGAAGGTCAAAGTCAGGGGTTGAGGCTGTCCTGTGACAGTTAGAAGCAAGTCCTCAGAGAAAGTTCCCAAGATGCGACTTTGGAAGGTGACTTCCACAATCTGGCAGGCCCCGGGGGGAACGACACCTTCCCCAGGACGGAAGGAGAAATAGCGGCCAAATGTGGTGTTGGGCCTTGAAAACCTGAAGGGGGCATCAATCAGGCCAGTGTTCGACAGCTGCACCTGAGCAAAGGAAAGCAACCCAGGACTCATTTGATTTGTCGTCAAACACACACTGCACTTAAGTACTGGGTCAAATTTTAAATTGATGGAAGAAAATCTAAAAAAAAGTTCTCTCCCATATTGATTTCTCAAAGAGCAGCATTGACCAAACAGCATCTGCCAAGGTTGGGCAGGTTGCGCAAGTACATTTGTGACTTTTACAGAAACAATTATTTTTCAGTCATTACCAATAAAAAGAAAATAACATTAAACCGATGTGGGAAAGTTTGCTTCTCACCTCATAACAGTCTTTGTAACCCATAAATACATTTTTCATCTCCATTAGGTTAAAGTCGAGCTGGAGCTCTGGTCCCAGGCCTTCACCTTTAATTGTGAGGGGTAATGGTTTCTCACGTCCTGCGTCCAGAAACAAATACAGAAGTGTGAGACAGGAAAAGCATAATTTTGCTGTAAAGCTCCCTGTACATTAGATCAATCACAGTGACAGGTGCGTGAACATTAGGGGTTTCTTCTGTCATCATATTTCATTTAAACTTAGAATACACTGTATTGATCTCAATTAAACCTTTCTTCACAAAACAGCACAATTTCTTTCTTTAGCTCCACCCGAACTTATCTGCATGTCAGCGTTTATTTGGCCAACACTGGTCTTAACTTTTAAAGCCTTTATAAGGTCATATGCTGCATCTCTCTTGAGAGACTTAATGTACATGTTAGCATGGACAAAAAGCAATGAAAAACTTCTTCTGTTCGACAAATTTTTATATGTTGCAAAAGCCACAAGATGTAACAACATTTTCATTAGCTTCTCTGGCTTTTTTCACAAAGTTAGGAGTCAATGCAGAGAGCTGCATATAAGTTGGTCGGGTCATCAACTGCCCAAAAAGATATGGAAATAAATGTAAATCTGGCCTCCAGCTCAAAAGACACACACAAGCACCACATGCAAATTTGTCAACAGCTTTTCAGGACAACTGGGGTGAAAAAAACACATTAGAGCACCATGAGTGCATGCTCAATTCTGGGGAGTTTTTATACTTTCCTCATAATAATGAATAAGCACGGTAGGCCCTGTGAAATGGCCTAAGAAGACCCATATAGCAGCTGGTGCTTCATAAATAACTTTTAACTGATCTGGATGAGCAGGAGGAATCAATCGTCTAGTCATTAAAGCATTTGGATAGATTCAGTTGGTCCATTTAGGATGTCAATTCCAGCTCGATTTAGGAGGTAATATATATAAGTGGAACAGTTGAAAGGAGCCCAATTTTCTGAAAACCAAACCCAGTGTTTTTAAACCAGACGCACAGGAGGAAATATAATAAAGCCACTGATTTACAGTAGATGGGGGGTGTCTTTGAGGGTGTGACAACAGCTAAAAAAGCTACACTTTCAAACAGCTGAAACCACAAACTAACAGACACTGATATCTAATATTTAGCTGCGGTTTGAATCCTTTTTTGGGGGTGTTGCATGTTCTGTCTGGGTGCTTCTGCTTCCTCCCACCATCCAACAGTACCTGTGAGGTTACTGGCTGCTCTACATTGCCCCCGGATGTGAATGTGCATGTTGTTCGTCTCTTTGTGACCCTGTGATCGACTGGTCTGACTCAACAGACTCTGATTCAGCGAAAAAATATCTTATTGGAGCATTGCTGAAATGGAATAATTCCCCATTTTGTTTTCTAATATGATTGTTGACATTGTAATCAATGAACTGCCATATGGGTTAAAACTCTACTTGTTTCTACATATTAAGCATAATTAGTTTAGTGGGAATTATTATACTAATTGATTCTATCTAAATTTTGCTTAATGCAAACACGAATAAAAGCCTTCCGAAAACCTCTGATTTGCTGACATAGCAAAAAACAAAAACAAATTTACAAATATTTTCATGGATCCAAGTCACATTCAAATCACTCCAGCCGGCAGAGAGACTCTGCAGCGTCCGTCCTTAGATTGCTGCTTTGCTCTGCTGCGCTGGTTAGAATTTCTAAAATAAGATCAAATTCCAGTTCTCATTCACACACAGGGACCCGTCTCTCATTCTGGAGAAAATACAAACAAAAACAGATTTTTGCACTTGGAGTTCGGCCCTGACTTATGCATAACACACTTCTGTTTATTTCTCTGTTTGGTCATTTTCTCGATTTAACATTCTCCAGAAGAGGGAAATCACAGATACCTCAGTCAATAAAATGACTAGAAATGAAAAGTGAGTTCAAAGTGGCATGGCGGGTTTTCTTATTTGCAAACAGCTGAGCCAGATGACACCAACATATTGGATTTTATTGTATTTAAAATGTAAGGTGCCATACCAACGATGGCCATTCTCTAGTAACTGACGACCCTTAATCAACTCATCCGACTTATTTTCACTGCTGGAAGGAGAATGAAACATTTAGAAACTTAATTCAGGTTTGAAGGAGTAAGAACATTATTTAGATCTAAAACTGCAGAAATGTGGTTCCAGTCAAGAGCAAAAGCATCCAGTCACAAATGCAAAAATAATTTCTTAAATCTTCTCATGCGAAAATAATCATTAGTTAATCTTATAAAAATGTTTTGATGGAGCCAATTTAATTCTAATAAACACCTATTACCTGTTTGATAGTGAGAGCCCATGTAAAACTCTGCATCACTTTTCCTGTAATATATTTCTATACATATATACAGTATATACCCGTAGATTATGTGTTTAAAACTGGGAAACTGACCTGTGATGTCACAGTACATGATTTGATGGTAATGTTTGTTCTCTGCTGGCTTGAAGATTATGGTGAATTGTGCTCTGGCGTTTGGCCAAATCTCCCCCTCCTAAGTCACAGAGAGACAAGAGTTATTATCATTTGGATGAAAAATATTAAATAAGAGTAATGAGGGATTTTATTAGTCAGATTGGACGCAGGTTCAAAACGACATAACATGGGCAAAGTGCTGCCTGTTTTCTTTAAATGCCCTCTCATGTGCTTGTGACTGGCTGAAAGTCTGTTTACTCCACTCTGTCTTTCATCTGACTCCTCCCTCCCTCTGTCCAGGTAACCCGGCTGTGCTAAGCAGAGGAGGCGCTGGCAGAGAAGGGGGCAGTGGTGTCAGAACAGGTCAGACTACCTGATCGTCCCCTCGCAGAGAGGGCACAGTCTGTTGCCTCCTGTCACCAACCAGCCACCCGAGGTTTACATGCAAACGGGAGAGCCAAATCTTAACCTCTTTGTGTCAGAGCTGATCTCAGTTCCAATAGAATTCCTGTGCTCACAACCCCTATGCCACATGAATAAACATGGCTCATATAAAGAGATCTTCTGACTTAATATCTGCCTTGTTAGGTACTTTGGGAAGCTGCTAGGCCGTTGCCAGCTCTGAGGATGCTTCTGACACTTGCATGAGTAAAGGTTTTGCATTAACAGAACTTTTAGCAAAAAGGATTAGAAAACCTGGGGTAAAGAAAAGAAAGTGACATGGAAAGACTGAAACACACACACACCGCTGGCTCCACAGTTAAGCAGCCGAGCGAAAAAGCCATAGGGGGGTCTCCTGCAGCCTGACTTCTGTCCCCCTGCTGGGGCGGGAGGTGATGCATCGCTGTGTGGTCGGACCGACACTGAGAGAGGCCCCGCCCCTCATCCTCCTCGCAGCTCTGACGGATTGCTGAGCTCTCCCTTTGAGAAATGAGAGTAGGGAGAGCAGGTAACAAGTAAAACAAAGTTGGAATGAGGAGCTTCGAGGAAGAAATGAATGGGGAGGAGAACAAAGAGCTGCTGACAGAAAGGAGGAAATGGACAAGTGAGCTATTTCTAGACACAAATGCTTTGATATCAAATCAAATAAACCGAGGATTCCTTTCAATTAGGTGTACAAAGACACACAGGCAGGAGGGGGGTTTTGTCCATTCTAAAGCTCTCCAGTCAAACATTGGTGTGTGTGAATGTGTACCCTGATGAGCTCAGGTCCTCCTCTTGCAGGCAGGGACACATTCTCCAACAGTACTGGAGAGGAATATCACTCTCATTGGTGAGCGACACCGTCCGAGCATTGGCCAAGCCGATGTAAGTGTTCCTCAGTGTTAAAGAGTCCGGCTTCAGCTGGATGTTCAGTTCTTCACAAGACCCAGACAAGCTGATGTACACATCCTCATCTGGGTGGAAGACATGAAGCAAGGAAATTCACAAACACGTACATTTACAGCTGACAACAGCTTTTGAAACTATTTATGGATCATATAAATATATACTTATTCAGGAATGAATTTGAAAGGTAGTGTAGTCTACTGTTTATTATTTGAGCTCAGACATAAAATTATACAAAAAGCCGCACAACTGAAGCTTTTTATCAGATGTGAGCCAAATATAGAGCAAATCTTAACAGAGTTATGGGCACCCAGCAGAGTAAAACTTTCAAAGACTGGATCTGGATCAAAGGAAGCTCTATAGAACTCATTTTCAGAATTTCCTGGAATGCAACCAACAAGGCCAATTTATTTTTCTATTGCTGCAAAAGCCTTTTCTAAGTGGAAATAAATATATTAGGTATAAACAAGAAGTGGAAATGGCTGTCCGGCAGGAGACAGTACAGCTTGGTGCATTGGCTCTTTTTGGAGCGTTGATAAAACAAACCAGAGGACACGTGCTCCTCTGTGATTAATCGAGGCATCAAGCCAGTAAGACCAACAAATAACCACAAACAAAAAGAAGATGCAAAACTATGTTTTGTACAATGCAACCACAAATAAGGTCTCATGCAAATCCGACAAGTTTGTTTACATTCAAATCAGAGGAGCTGCAGCTCCAGCCGGCAGAAACAGCGTCCGTCCTTAGATTTCTGCTTTGCACAGCTGCGCTGGTTAGAATTTCCAAAATAAGATCAAATTCCAGTTCTCATTCACACACAGGGACCCGTCTCTCATTGTGGAGAAAATACAAACAAAAACTGATTTTTGCACTCGGAGTTCGGCCCTGACTTCTGCATAACACACCTCTGTTTATCTCTCTGTTTGGTCATTTTCTCGATTCTCCAGAAGAGGGAAAACACAGATACCTCAGTCAATAAAATGACTAGAAATGAAAAGTGAGATCAAAGTGGCATGGAGGGTTTTCTTATTTGCAAACAGCTGACATATTGGATTTTATTGAAACTTCACATTTCCAGTGGCGAAAAAACAATAGAGTTTACTTTTTATTTGTAAAAGCATTTTCTGCATTGCCACATATTCAAGCAAACACCACACGTCCTTATAGTAACTGACTAAGATTTATTCAACTGATGACCATTTGGATGGTAAAAAGCTGCTGGGAGAGGGAGAACTTACTTTGGCTTGATATTTAAAACCAATATGGACCTTTAGATGCAACAACCTTACAATCATGCACAATAGCTGGATTATTATGCATTGCACACGTTTTGTTTAAATAGTTTAAATGGAAAATCGGAAATATACAGTGGTTTATTGTATAGTTGACTGTTGGAGGGGATTTATCCATAACAACTGCATGCAACACCTTCGACAGGCATAAAAGGCACAAAATAAAAAAACATGTTTATGGACAAATGATTTATAACGTGTGACTTTTGACTTACAAGTGGTCTTTGTGTTGGTTTTTGTAGTTTTATTTGTTTGCACAAAAGCCTGAGATAAAATCTTTTTTATGACCTTCAAGATCAGTAAATGGGGAACTATGAATTAAAGACTGCGTGTAACGATGTTCTTTTTCTGCTTATAGTTTAAGATGGGGCCGCTTGTACCTAACCCTAACATCAACTTTCTACCACAGCTCATCACTTTATCTAAATTTCAAGCAGCTGCTGCTTCCTTTGCAAAAAGTGCTCACGGTTTGCCTCACAACAGCTGAACTGTATCAAATGAATAAAAAATCCAAATGAGCTGGTAGCTTTATCGCAGCCAGCTGAAAAAACTGGCAGGAAAGGTTCAACATGACCCCATCTGCTCACTGCAGTTCCAGCAACAGACTCCATATCATTATGACACTAAGGTGAACTCAATCAATAGAAAGTTTCAGAAGCTTCGTTAAGCTGCTTTGCTTTGAGTAAGTAACACATTCAAGCTGAAGTTAAAGGCAACAAAAGGTGACTCAGCAACAAGCTGAGTCAGTTTTAAAACCAACTAACGGAAGGAAGATTAGATTTAGGATCTCATTTCTGCATCAGTTGGCTACCAGGGGTAAATCCCATTGATCAGGAAACCAAATCCTTCATGTTTATCTTTCTCATTTATAGGCAAAATAGCTGCCTTTCAAACTTTAGGCCTTCCATTTCATTTCAGCTCCAGCTGAAAGACTAAACAGGAGATCTTTTAATCCATCTTCCCAGAGGCTGAAACAAGTCATCAGCTGGGAGCTGAAATACCTTGTTTCTGAGTAACACAAGTCTCTCTGTAACAAAGACCTTCTCAGCATAATTTATTTACTTTTTAAATGTGTTGACAACGAACTGAACACAGTTCTGATAGGAGAAATAAACAAACATGACGTTGACAAATGCAGACTAGTTAAATCTATGCAGTGATGGCGTATAAGCTACAGCTAAAGCACATATTAGAATTCCAGGAGTGCTTGAGCGTGCTTCCACTAGGCCAACAGAGATTTCCATCATATACCTTGAGGGAGGGAAATGGAATATAAAAAAGGCTGGAACAGTGCCACAGGACGGCCGGTGTATTTCCTCTCTACTGCAAGACAATCTGTTTTAAACTGTGAGATACCATCACAAGGAGAGGAATCAGGAGAACATATAAGAAAGAGGATGAGTGACAGAAGGAAATGAGGGGGAGAGAAAGAGGAATTGTTGGAACCAGAGAATAAAGCAATTATCTGGCAGAATTCAGATGCTATGACAGCGGCTGACAGGCAGGGAGAGCTGCAGCTTATTGCTCAGCTTTCATCAAGGCTTTCCAACATCCCAGCCTCCCCCCACTTGCTTTTTTCCTCCCATAATTTCACCATGAATGCAGCAACAGAGCTTCTCGGCTCCCTCAGCTACCTTTGATTACCACACAGACAGCAGATCTGCAGTGTGAGAGAGTATGTGGATGTGTGTTGTGTTTGTTCATGTGCAGCTGCTGACTGTTTGTGTGTGTGTGTGCGTGCTGCTTTTTAAAAAAAAAGAAAAAGGGATGATGTGCTCAAGTCCCTTCGGAGCTGTAGTCCTGTCAAAGTAGATGCCGAAGCGCTCCCTCAGAGCTGTCCATCTTTAGCTTTAAATCAGCAGCAGTGACGGCGGAGGAGGGTGTGCTGGGGGGTGACAGTATACTGGTAAAGTCTCATACTTTCAGGATACAACGAGGATTTTCTAACAAACCATAATAGAAAATAAGTGAGCTGTGCAAGCGGTTATTCCTCAAAGCTGCCCGTTCTCTAAACCAACAGCAGGAAAAAAGACACGGGGTGTTCCTGCGTTAGCGGCCGGGTTGTAATACGCATGGAAATGAACACATTAGTGTACACAAGATTATGTCATCCAGCTTATGCTGAAGTCTTCAAGCCCCTCTCTGGAGGCCCTTTGCTGCATGATGACCTGAAACATACATGAGTGGGGGAGACAGGGAGAGTGCTAAATTAAAAATGATATTCTCTTGATGGGCTTTGAGTGGTGCTCTAGACCAGGGGTGGTTTTCCTATTATTAAAGCTTAATGCCCTCCAATGCCACAACTGATGCCACTCCTTCAGCAGACATGCTTATTAAGGTAACAAAACAGCAACCTTATTAAAAGTAAGATCTCTTTCAGTCCTTAGCAGCATGCATTTAGGTGTGTGAGGCTTGGTTAAACGTGGCCACTGTGTTTTGGTCCACCTAGGAGTTCTAAGAACGTTTCAATAATTGAGTCGACTTACAGTGGTTTTAACGGAAACCCGGTACACTGAATGGAGGAGCAGAGTGGAGGTGAGCACTGACCGTCCCCAAAAACCAGCTGCTATGAGCAACGCTTCAAAGAAAGTTCAAATGAGAAGCTGCACGTCTGTTTGTAGCAGAGAGTCTCACAGACATTTCCTTAGTACCACAGGGAAACATGTCTCCTTTAGACACACATCCGCAGCCCCAACAAATGGTTTTACTGGAGAAACAAGGAGGAAAACAAACATCCCACACAGACGCTGAGCTTTGCATTTTCTGATAAAAAATACACCCAAATCTGTGTCTGACTTATTTCTGCTGGCAGCACAACAATCAAACAATGAAGCCGGGAAGAAATTTTAAATCAAAATAGTTCAGCTATTATTCGTCATTATGCTACCCCATTTTTTTCACAAGGTGACTTTCCAGTAAGGGAATGACTGATGACTCACATCCACGCACAAAAACCTTTTTCATTTGTGCGGTCTTTGGACTGCCGTGTCGGGCCCCTCCCTGCCGGTAAACACTGCAGCTGAACACCAGACTGGGAACGCAAGCTTCACTCTCACCCTTCAGCACATCTTATAATGCAGAAACCCACAAACGCATACATGAGAGTGGTAAATAAAGAGATCTATGGCCAGGTGATGAATAGCTATTAAAAGTGACCTCTAGTCTGGTTTCACGAGGCATCTGAAATTTTACTAAGCTGCAGGGTTGAAATCAGCATTAAACGACTCAGCTGTGACCAGATTGGATCAGAAATAAGGCTGTTGTGCTTCAGATTTATCTCAGAGCCTCATCAGCTAAGTCGTGTTTGCTTCCTCTATTTTTAGCCACCAGTGTTTTAGCTTACAGACAAAATGCTGTTTTTGCCAAGTTAATGATGCTCTGAAGAAAATGCACAGAAATTTGGTTTTAAAACCTCATGAAGCCATCTCAGATATCAAAACATAGTAGTTTAACTTTATTGTTTAGTTTTTTCTTCAGTTCTTTTGCTTGAGCTGCAAACATTTATTGAAAATTGAAACTGTCAGTAACACAAAAACTTAAAAAAACAAAAAGCATCCCCGTAATCTGCCAGGAGCCTAAATTAGAGCATAACAAGGACTAAATTAAAGCAAGAGTATTAGGGTCACCATTAATTCTGAGTTTCTTATCACGTTATCCACTGATATCCAAGCAGTGAAGCAGTACATGATGAATCTGATTAATAAAACCAGACCTTTTATCACTAAATCATGTTCATGACCTCTCACATACAGAAAACTTGTCTATGTTTAAGGAAGAATGTGTTTCCAATTAAATCGTCTTCAGTCATAATGTTGGCTTTTCATTTACCGGTACATCTGATTTGGTCGAGAAAATGTAAAATTTTCTGCTCTCACCTTTTTATTGTTGAATTTCAATTTAACGGAGGATCGAATCGTTTTCGTCTGAAGCCAAATCTAAAGCATCAAGTCCTTTTCAAATGAAAAAAAAAACACACATCAAACAAGCATTTTTGTGGATCAAAGAAAAGTGTTTTACTGCCTCCTTTCACCTTCTTCATATCTTTGAAATCCAGATAGAGATGACGGGGGAAACCCAGCTTTAGGAGCTTTTCTCCACAAAAACATGATAATCCTCAAAACATAATCTGCTATTCTCACTTTGACCTAAAGCAAGACTTGGATCTATCAAACCACTTTTGTTCTAATGATTGTGCCTTAAGAGGTCCAGTGCGTATCGGTTACTGACATCTAACCACAAAGCTGCATCTCAAAGCCTCCAACTGAATACGCTGCAACAAACATGTAAGTCTAGGTGAGAAAAAAGTCATTCACAACCTTGCTACCCATCTTGAAAAAGTCACACCAATATTTATTCTGCCTTCGTCTGTCCTGAGATTTCTTTGTCTCAACATGTTTTTGCTCTTAAGATGAGGCTGACTGTCAGGCTTGCTTTCTGCTCTTGGGTTAAGATGCATTAGGTGTGATAATCCATTTCTCAAATGTGTTCCCTGAAACTTTCCACAAAGCAGCTCTCATAGACCAAGTCCTCTACTCTCTGTGTGTTCATCAGGCTTAGCATAATGTCTGCTGCATGCTTTTGGTGGCAGTAATGTGGCTGTTTTACTATGGGGATGGTGTTACCATGGTGTGCTACCATGGTAACACCACCCTCACAGGTATGGACACAACCAGGCATGGAAACACCTTGCAGTCAAACAGGACTTCGGAGTGTTGAATAGAAAAAATTAAAAAACACTTTGCTTTAAAACTCTATCAAATCCCCACATTTCTGTAACACCACTGTGTGGTGGAGGTCTGTTCAACACTTTTCTGACAGAGCTCTGGTGCCATGTGTCCAGCCACTTTAGTTTTTTCGACTGGTGCCTGAGGTGGAAGATGTGACTGGCTATAAAGGGAGCGGCTCCACCACCGGCTGAATGCTCGACTGGTTTGTGCTGTTTCCTTTTTCCTCTCTTCCACATATGTCCACGGCTCACCACATCTTATCTTTACCACTCTTGATTTGATTAGTCCTTTTTGCATTTTTAAATTTACTACTTAGTTTGGGTCAATGTTTGGTGTATTTGTCTGGGTTTTGCTTCTGGTTTGACCAGTTTCTATGTGGGTAGGCTGGGCTGATGGGGTCCGCCTGGACAAAAGCCTCTGGATAAGTGAACCCAGGGCATTTTATCAGGGCACGTCACAGATGTTTAGTAAGTTCAACTAGAAATCTCTTCCGTCTCCATAAGTCGCCTCCAGTGGTTCTACTCCTCACGGGCCTTCACTGAGGCTGCTGGAATGTGAGTACTCAGATCTGATTTAACATGAGCAAAAACCAGAGATAGGTCAAAGCCACTGACAGTGCCACGCACTGAAAAATATCCACATTTTCTTTAATAAAGTAATGAATCAGTTTAAATGTAGATTTCTCCTTTGTTACAGTATGACGTTAAAGGCTTAAGAGTGTAGGTCATAACTTTATCTGATGTACAACAAACTCAGTGGAGTAAGATCTGCTTATTTAATCGTGCCTCAGTGCTCAGTTTCTTCAACCATCTCATAATCTGCTGACTACACTACCGAAACAACAACTATTGAATCATCAAGACTGTACTTGAATAGTAGATGCTGTGTTTACTAAATTTTTAGTATTGAGACTTGCTTCTAATTCCTGTTTGCTTTGGATTGTTTATGAGGTTTTGCATTCATTGATTTGAACTCTTGTATTCCATTATATTCCAGCACTTTGCAAACACAGAGGCCCAGATGTTGTATTGTAAGCCTGGTGTATATAAAAACCAATTAAATTGAAATGTGAGAGGAAGTCAGAGCTGCACTGTAGGGAAGGGTAGAGGAGAGATAACGCTTCCTCGAGGGATGCTGCACAGAGCAGTAAATACAACTTACCACAGCTACCATGAGCTTAATTCTCTCCATTCTCCTTGCTCAGTTCTCCAGGGAAGTTACAGGTTATCTTCTCATTACCATTACTTATGTCACCTTTGACTTTATGGCCTCATGCACACACCAGAACACATACCATTCTCCCAAGTGCCTTGTTGGTTTATTTTCATTTTTTGCATCCAAACTTGAAGGCTGATGCCGAGCAGCAGAAGTAAACGACCTGGCAGAATCAAATCAGGCTTTTTCAGCCTGTACATAGTGCTTCTCATTTTATCACCATTATTATTAATTCTATTTCCCTGTCTGACCTTTTACTTCTCATTTGACTCAGATTTGTGGGCCATCACTGTTCAGGTTCTCTTTCATTCAGGTTCATTAATGCAGACTGAATCTCATTTTGGATTCCTGTTTTCATTCATCCTTTTAGTTCTATTTCACCAGATGTGCTGATGCAGCCACCCTGTATTACAGTCTATATACACAAACAGGAAACAAGCCTAATATCACTATTCAAACACATTATAACACAGAAAAATAACATCTGAAAACACACCACCACTCACTTAGGACAACATTTAAAACCTTCACATTATGGATGAAAAAAAAAAGCTGTGAGGACAAACATGCTGATGCTGACGAGGACTGTGACCATCAATATTTCACAGGAGCTCTGGGAACTCATTAAATTAAGCCAATGTAATCACACTATGGTTAAAACTTCTGTCTTAAGTTGTTTGTCACAGCTTTGTTTGCATTGGCCTGAATTAATCCTACCAGTATCATAGTGCAGAAGCAGGTCCTGCTGGTGGTCTCCAACAGTCGTCGGGTGGAAATCCACGGTCACTTGCATACTGTGACCTACATCAAGAGTCCCAGAGGCTGGCGTCACTGAGAAAGGCCTGGAAGGAGTTCATGTGGCTTCAGTTCATTTACTGACCCATCATTAATGTTTCTGCCACGCAGCAGACAGCATGCCTTTAAGAAGGGGCTCTCACCTCTGTGTTTGTAGCCTGAACTTGGCCTGGCTGTTCCCTACATTGCGAACAAGGTGAGTTTTCTGTGTGGAGCCTTTAACAGGACAGGCTGGAAGAAGAACCTCATCTCGAAAGTCAAGAATGGCACGTGGTCCGATGGCACGAATGGGGATCTCAAAGCGCTCCCTCTCTGTCACGCAAACCACTCTGTGGCTGTAGTCCTTAGTGGGAAACGATTTTAGAAAGATGGTTGTAAACATCTAAATCTTCTTATTCACTCTGTCATCTGCTGTATTTTCTCTCCTGTCACATCATTAATTGACACTATAACCCAGTTCAGTTCAAACTCACTTGCCATCACAACACCTCCACATATTTAACAGAATCAGGATTCACTCTGCATTTTCTGGATAAAGAGTACACTGGTCCAAGTCCGAGGCTCTGCCCTTAACAGCTTATTGCACTACTGCTTTCCATCCAGGAGCATTTCAGTAGCCTCATCAAGGTATTCTGTATTTGGCTACTCAAATTTCCCAAATAGCTTAAAGATTTGGTCAAAGTCAATTTTGACCCATTACTACAAAAAAATTATTGGAATGGTGAAAGATGGGCAACTCTGAATTTGTCCATGGCAGGTAAAGTTAACATTTTGTTCCCAAACTTAATTATCTTGTGAAATCCCTCCCCTGCCTCACTGTTACTTTAAAAGGTTCGACAGAATATCCAAAATATTTATTTGAAATGGTTTGTACCACAGCAAGTTACAAACATCGTCTGATAACGGAGGTTTAGGGCTACCAAAGATGTTATTTGACTATTATGCTTTTAATTTAAGGCACCAGGCTCATTGGTCCCTTTCTCTTAAAACAGCACCGCCGTGGAACAAGCTGTTGTTGCCCCTCCGTCTGCCATGTAAGTCTTCCCTACTAAATTAAGTAAAAAAGCAAATACCCATCTCATAATCGCTCATCTTGAATTAATTTGGTTTAATTTGGGTGGCCTGAATATTTAAATTTGACCCTTTTCTAAATGCCTCTTCAACTATCTGGTTAAATCCTAAATTACGAATTGGCAAGTTGCCAATTTAGTGATGATGATTGGAAAACAATTTGTAGGAATATTAAAGTAGGTTCAAGGAATGCAGGAGTATGCCCTATTCAATTTAAAACTATGCACCGTTTCTATTGGGATCGCTCTAGATTATTTAGATTAGGATTGTCGTCCACTTCGCACTGCTGGCAATGTAATTCTGAGGAAGGTACTTTAATTCATGTTTTATGGTTATGTCATAAAATCCAACAATCCTGGAAAAAATGTTCATGGTAATCTATGTGAGATTACAGAGATTCAAACTCCATTTACTCCTAGATTATTTCTTTTGAGTGGTCGATCAGTTCTGACAGGACAGGATAAACATGTTAAAAAATCTATCCATACTAGTATTATGATTGGCAGGCTAATACTTGTCAGGGGATGGAAGACAAAGGGGGTACCCTCCATGCGGTAGCCGGCAGTGGCTTTAAATGTGTTGTTTGCTAACAGAATACCTCTTGAATGCACTGCTCATTTAACTTACTTCTTGTTTTGACTTTACTGCAAATGATTTTCGGTGTATATTATTATTCATCTTGCGTTTTGTCTTGATTGACACAGTTAGTGTAACTATGGCAGTTATATGAAGGAACATGGGGGCAGATGTTGGTAACCACAAAAGAGACCAGCACAGATGGTGGTGCTTGTCTGGGGGGGGGTATGTTTGTTGTTGTTTGTTTTTGTCGAATAATGAAAATGGAAAATAAAAACTGTCAATCTCAAAAAGGACTCACTCTGACCCTTTAATCATTTCATTTCACCATTCTCATTCAGTTTTTCAGATAATAATGATGCTTTCCAATCACTGCTCTGAATTTTTCAGACTTACTTTTGTGAGGTCCATGACAGCTGTACAGTCTGTATTCATCTTTATGGGACACTTAAATTATGACATTCACAGCTCCTGAGAGTGATTTATCAACATGTGCTACTACTACTATTCCAGATGGATTTGTTTATTTTCCACAGCAGAAGGATAACCAGCTTGAGCCCAAGCAGGAACACCTTTAACCAAATGTTGTGGGTTCACTTACAGTCTCCTCAGCCCATAAAGGGACAACCTAGGAAAACACAGAACTTTTCAGGAAACTGCATTAAAGCTTAAATCCTGATAAATAACTAAAAAAAATTATAGATGTAGCTCCAAAAACCTTTAACACATTTTGGTTTTGAATATAACCAAATTTTGGCTGAGAGCACCAAATTTGTCATTTCACTTCATTTTTGTTTTTGTAAAAAATAAACAATAAAAACAGTTTCTGTGTAGAAATATTTCCAGACATGACATTAAAGTCTGTCTCCCTTTATATCTCCTCCAGGAGCACACATTTATGTTTCTTTGCAGTCCTCTTTGGTCGTAGACCTGTGTGTGTGAGTAATGTTTGGGCAGTACCTTGTTCTCCTGTGGCTTGAAGAGGACTGTAAAAGTGGCAGACATTCCTGGTGCCACCTTGCTTCCTGCCTCCTGTGGACCTTCCACATAGAACTGCTCTGAGTCCAGATGCTCCAGCTTCACGTGCCGGGAAATCTAAAAAAGAACAAGAAATAAATACTTTATAGACTAAAAACCCCACATTAACAAACACTAAGGCAAATGCATCAAAGGTTTATTATTTGTTTGTTACAACTCCAGTATCCTGTGTCCATTTCCAGCCATTTTTCACTCTTTATATGTTTACTCATCCCAAGAGCTTAAAGCTAGTTTTGATTAGAGAGCAGAGTTTCACAGCAGCTATGCTATTTAACCATGTTTTCCATTGATGATGTTTATCACTCTCATTAGCACACCTTGTCTTTGTTGACGAGAAGCAGAGGTAACTTGTAGGTCTGTGAGGGAAAGAAGTTCTGAAAGACCAGCTCAGATGGGTAGGGCTGGAAAAGTGGCCGGCCCATGTCCACCGTGGTTATCTGAAAACACAAACACACACATGTAACACTAAGGAGTTCCTGCGTGTGAGCCCTGCAATCCAAAACATTTAAGAGTTTCGGTCTAACTGAGTTCACATGGTATTCTGCGTTTTACTGTAGGTCTGATTTACAACACGTATGCACGGTTCAGTTTATTGCTGAGTTTGGGGAGGAGACATATCTCAGCATTTCTATACTGTGCCCTCAATTCGTAAACTTTGTCAACAACCAGATTAAAAATAATAGCACTAGTGTTATAGAAGGAATGTCAGAAGTATTGTGCTTTCTTTCACAAACCAAAGCCGAGCCTTTCCAATTATCTTACTATTATGATTCATCCACGCTCAACGGGCCAATGCAGCCAACTATCATATATTCTTCTTCTTTTTATATCAAACCCCCATTTGTGAGAGTAAATTGTTTTAAATGACACATCTTCTATTGTTACGGAGTTGCCAGAGCGAACCCTGACTCACACAGAGTCTGCTGGGAATTGCTCCCACTGCCTGACTGACGCTGCTCATTCTGGAGGTTAGTCACTGCTATGTTTGCAAAAAGTTTTTTTTTAAGTTTACAAGGTTAGGTGCAAAAATGGTTCCGGATAGATGTGATAAGGTGGCATTTCTTAATTTCAAAGGCATCTCGTGAACTTTTGGCATTTTTGCTCCAGGCCTCGTGTGAAATAGTGCCCTTAATGTTAATGAGCACTGAGTCACAGTGTTTGCCCTCTGCCCATCAAACGGCACTTGCTGACTAAGGGCTTTACTATACCGTAATTTAAATGTCCTTAGCAGAAAGTGCATGCTGTGTATTCTGGGGATGAAATCATGAAATAATGAGAAGTCTGCTCCTTTTGGAATTATTTAGATACCAATAATCTGTGTGGATATAGAATTTCAGTAAAAATGGTGACTTGTTTTCTCACACTAATTTCTGGTGAATTCTCCTGAGCTTTATTCTCATAAAAATAAAAATCATTATCTGAGCTGTCATTTATCCATATAATACCATATGTATCACATTTGATAAATACGGTTTATAAAATCTTTTGCATCAGAGGCCTTTTGCATTGTTTAACCATAGAAAATGTGCTCAAAACCCTGTTTTACACAATCAGATATACCTGATAACAGCAGGCAGAAGACTACACAACAATCATTTTGACTTATCACACAGTGATAATTTATGAATATTCAAAGATTGTTGTTTTTTTCATATTTTGATAAAGGGCCAAATAATATCCCAAAAAATCATTTTATCTTTATTTTTTTCTTGCTTTTTTTTGCATTAGTCCTTTAGTCAGTTTCAACATCTGACTGTATTATCCTGGTAGTCAGTGCCAGCTGGGTCGCTCCTGTCAGAAGGGAATCATGAATGACAGAATTTGCAGGTATTTACTCTCTGATGCGGAGGGCCATTCATGGGGAGCAGTTCCAGGATGCGAGGCGGCTGCACCTCCACGGTGTTACTCAGGCGCTCCTCTGTAGACTGCAGCATCTCCTGAGTGAAGGCTGATGGAGTCACCTGCAGTCAAACAGCAGCAGGCAGACTTTTATCCACTGATAGCTGCTGCTGTGCCTTTAAATTTTTAACAGGAACGATGAGACACAGTTCGTTACTAGCGAGAGGGGCAATGGGAAAAGTTAATGAGCTCAGGACGTGAAGGCGATCAAGTCAAAACAGGCTACAACTGTGGCACTTACCAAAGACAGCCCCATTAGCAACTTCTACCTGAACTGATTCCATGTTCTCAGAGAAGGTTAATATATTCCAGTTTTTGTGACCATCAGCAGCCTTTTCTACACAATCCTATGGCACCTCTGTATCAGTGGTTTAGAGGCAGGGAAACATCTAACTGCACTTAGACTATTTCAAGGGTGGTTTAGAGCAGGATTTAGCTTAAATTTGAATTAATAATGATGCAATTTTCATTTCACTATTTGCAATATTCAGAAGCTCCCATGTTACATCCTTGAATTTACTATTAGATAACAAATAATTTGTCTATAAATGTAACTTTGGTTTACAGGGGTGTCCAGGCTGAGACTATTATTCTGATCGTAGCAGTACAGAGACTATTGCCTAATTTTTCCTCATTTCCGCCTAGTGCTATAAAGTCCCATTTCATCCATTTTCACATGCCTGATATCCATGAATTAGTACATCTTTTTCATTCAATCCTTAATGGCAAATTGAAAACAAGAGCCGTTTCTCAAGCGATGCCATCTAAATTATATAGAAATTACCTCAAATTAAATTCATAGATCCCCCCTCAATTCAATCTTCCCTCATAAAAGACTGAGATTAATCTCAGCCCTTAATACTAATGTTTTAAAAATAAAAGTTTTTACATTGGGCCAGAAACCAAAATGTTCCTATGTGTGACTACAAGAAGGATACCATCAAACAAAGATTTATCAGTACAATCAGTTGTAAAGACAGATTCTCCATTTAATGGCTGAAGAGGGCTCCAGGTGAAGCAGGAGAGAGCACAAGCCTAAAATTGCTGAGTTGAGGTCACTGCAACTAAACACTGCGGTAAAATATTGATTTTTGTTCCCGATAGGAAGCCAAGGTAATTATGAGGGCAATCTGTCATTTTAAGAAGGCTCCTTAAAAGCATGGGACAATGTCCAAAATATGGGTCAAAGGAAGCTGGGCTTCCGTTAAGTCACACGGAAAACAGGGTTCCAATATCTGCAGAATTCTGCGAATAAGGCTGCATCGGTTATCATACCACGATAACCTTCAGGACGAGTTCACAAGCAGCAGCAGAATTTGGTTCAGAGGAAAAAGTGAAAAGGATTAGATCCACCCACCCGTCTTGGCTTGTTCTCTTTGACCAGGGGTTTATTAAGCAGGGCTGCCTTGTTCTGAATCTGAGCAGGCCTCATTTTGACCCTTTTACTGCAGAACAACCTGCAGAAAGGAAGATGTGGAGATAATTAAAGAAGATATGCATGGGGTAAATGGTAAGAACGTGCTTGTCTTCACATAACTCTACTAAACAATGTCAACAACCCCGTAAGGGGTTTAATTTTTCTTTTTCTCTGTGACATGAACTACAATGTGGCACATAACAACAGGGGAAATATTTTTTGTAAACCATGCATCAATGAGTCAGTAAACTGGATTAACTGAGCCAAAAATTCATATAAAACTGGAAAAACTGGCAAGACGAAGACAAACAAATTCCTTTCAGTTTTCCTGGGAGTAAAATGGCCTTTTTATTCTAAAACAAAAAAAGAAAGTTTGGGCTGACAGCTCCATATTTACATGAAAGCTGGACCTTTGAGAGGAAATACACTTTCTGTTGGAAGACTTATAGGCTTTACTTTCCTTCTGGATATTTCTCCGTTTATGCTTATTTACTTTAACCCTGCGTTAGACGCATTTTTAAAACGTCATATATGTTCACCAGCAGTTTTGTAAACAGAAGAAGAAATAACTCAGGTTAAAGGTTTTGCTGCCTGTAAACCGACTGGTTGACGTAAACAGACTGTAGAGTCAAAACTGAAAGACGTTTTCGTCGTGGTATATCCTCCATTATGTTGGTTTTGTTCAACCCGGCTAAATGGGGCTAGTAACGGTCACACCAGCTCGGCAGCAAACGGTAAACCAACGGCCACATACGGTCAATGTTCACTATTTTGTCGTTTAACCGCTTCTAATATCTTCTTTACGTGACAAAATACTTCTAATTGGAATAATACGTTTGTATGGGGTAAAGCTGCAACGTGAATTACGCACCAGTAGTCTTGTTTTTGAGTTGTTTATCGAAACATAAATGAGAGGGCTTCACGTTAACTTTGAGAGACGGTCGGCTGCAACCTGCAACTTTTCCCGTTGAACGTGTCACTCAAAACTGCAGCAGAGGAGCCGTGAGCAGTTTAAACTTTCGTTTTTCGTAAATTAATTTAATGAATTTCGTAAATGAATTCTCCTTTCGAAGTCTTACCAACGTTTACAGCAACTTGTGGGCAGAATTAATCTCCGTTGTGGTTCGTTACCGGGGCAACGCTCATGACTGGCACCAGTGAGCCGCACGCTGATTGGCTGAGAGCTGCCATTGCTTACTCGGCACCTGTGAAGGTTTTAACAAAGGTACAGGTGGTTGGTGGGCTGCCTGAGTCTCATAATGAAAAAGTAAGGTTAAAGGTCAAAGGTCAGGACGGTACAGATGTACTGAACAGGTATGTCTCGTTTGTTTGGCCTGCAGGACAAAGCCTCTGTTGGATGGGGGGTATAGTTATTTAGTTATAGTTTTAGCTGTGGAGAATTTAAAATCACATTTAAATCCAAAGGTCTTTATTATGATCAGTAACTCTGCTTGTGCTTACAGCCAGTCCAACACAGTTTTATATGGTAAAATTTTGAATCAGCATTCATAATTCTTGCTCAGTTTCTTCAGTGACCCATTAAAAGCTACTTTTCTACATTTTTGTGCCACATATTTTAATTTAATCTTCAAATGGATGTTTTTTCTCCTCTGTGTGTGAATTTTCAGTTCAGAAGGAAACAACAAGTTGTCGATAAGTCTATTGAAGAGGGCGATCAGTGCATGAAGTTTAAATGAGACAGCTGAGCAGGAGAGCTGTGATCTACTTGGATACAATGTTGCGACACCAAATGAAAAATGATGGCCTTCATGACTTGTAGGGAATATTCTCCAAGAAACCTGGAGCCATTTTGAGTTCCTATTTAGTCTATCTTGACTAAATGTACATATCAGTTGAGATACTGGTGCCCTCTTCCTCCATGCTGCGATAGTCTAGTATTTCATCTGTTTTTCCATCAGGATTCACTCTACTCTTATATTTAAAAGGGAGTTTTTTACTTTTAGTCCGCATACTAAGCTTGATATAAAATGCAGGCCTCTATGCAAGATGCTGTTAGTAGTAGCACAAACACATGTTTTACAGGCTGAATATTATAAAAACATTTAACTTTAAAGTTTTTTTTTAAGACTGAACTTGATGGTATAAGCAGATTTGGTGCATTTTTCCTCCTCGTCTCAGACTTTATGGATTATTATAGTTTTGTTCTTATGATACACAAATAAAGATGTAAACATGTTCTGAGCTCGTTTTGGACTATTTTACTGAAAGTAGCAGGATTTATCAAGCATGCTCCTGGAGTTAGAAGCAGATGTGCTCACAATAAAAACACTTAATAAAATGGTTATATTTTTCCATTTAATAAGCACGTGCTGCACTAAATGGCACTCAAAGGAACATAAAATGACCAAAGCAGCCGTACACTGCTACAAAGCCACCATCAGCTCTGTGTGTGAGTTCAAGAGGGTCATCATGAGGCCAAGCAGGACAACAAAAGGGATTTGAAGCCTCAGTGAGCATGATGACAGAGCAGAATTTTCCGGTTTAATCAACACAAGTACAAATCCATTAATCTCCTTTGAATGAAAGTGTGCTGTACGTTTTTAACTGATACACTGAAAGAATGTTACAGATGAATCTTCCTCTCAACTAAAGACAAATTGACCCTGATCATCTTTGTTATTGACTTTTTGTTTCAACCTCATTCCTTATAATAATAACTCTGGGTCACAGTCTGAATGGATGACTTTGGGGCTTTTTGGAGCGTCATTTCTCATTTCAATATTTTGATTGTGAAACCTTTTTCTTGCCGTTTTTGTTTAATCTTCAGTGCATGTTATTGAATTCATGACCTTAATTCATCGGCCCTTTAAAACAGTTTACAGCTACACTGGAAGCATTGCTTCCCCGTCATGTGAAATACTTGGGAGTCCATAGCATCGTGTGTCGGTGCACCACTTTGTGCGTTTCATCGTTTGAATTGGCTTCATATTAGTTTGCGTGAGTGGTTTCTCTCACCATCATTTCCGTTCTTTTCTTTTGAGCCATGAGGCAGCACTTTGAATTGTTGCTGCCTGAGTGAGAGACGGGAACAGGGGGTGGGATTCTGTTTTCACAGACTGACACACGTTCAAAATTCCTTACACGTTTGGCTTTTAGCCCAGTGGACTGCTGCATGGGAGCATTAGAAAATTTTTTGGAACATCTCACTGTGGTCCCCCCATCTCTGTGCTCTCCCCTGTCCTCCCCCTCATAGCCCCCCTCTGCGTTCCCAGCCTTGTCACTTCCACTGAACGGATCAGTGGATTGTCCAGCCTGGTAGAAAATTGGATTTAACCGTGTTCAAAGAGACCGGCCGTCTGCGTAAGCCCCGCCCCGTCACCCTATGTGCGGTGACGTCAGCGCGTAGCATGACCTCCGCCGCTCCGTGCGCATCAGCAGAGCCTCCATCAGCCGCTCAGGAAGCACCGTGAAACCGCGCACGGAAAGTGCCCGTCAAAATCAAACGGTGCCTTTTACGCAGATCTCCACCAGCTATGGAAGCGGCCTCATCCTCCAGCCTCTGCAGGTAGGAGCGATCCGGCCGGGTGTCGGTGGAGTCTGGGGGGGGGGGGCCCACGGTTGTCAGGATGTTCTCCATCATCAGAATTTAGATCACAAGCGATGCTTAAAGATTATTTGTGGATATAACTCAATGTAGTTTGTCAACAGCTTTTTAAATAATGGGACGGTTTATTCTAAGGATTACAGCAGCCTATGGGGGCTTTCCTTACCCCTGTGACGTAGGCATGTCGCGTGAGCTACAGGTGGAATGTGACAACAACGCAGCTCTTGCCATTGAAACCTGCTTTCCGGTGCCATAAGGCGCCGGGCTGGGCTCCTCCTGCCCCGTCAGGTTACAATCCAGCGGGTGCTTTCTCCCCACAGCCTCGGAGCTGGAGGCAGCCCCGTCAAACCGGCTCGTGTTTTCAGAACTGGACGGAGTCCAGGAGGACATTCCGTTTTTCCGGCTGCTCCGGAGCAGGAATACAGATTAGCCCCCAGCACCAAGGACAGCTCCGCACGCTCACTTCCTGATTCCGATCACAACAGAGCTGCCACTGAGCAGCTGATGCGTCTCCCACGTGACCCCACGCACTGCTTTTCACAGGAGTAGTAACTTCACTCACTGTCCCAAAACTACAAATAACAGTGCAAAAAAAACTTTAAAGACGAAGAAGGAAGGCAGAAGTATATTTTCCCCTTTAAATTTAAATACAATTTTCATTTTGAATAAAAATAAATATATATATATATATATATATATATATATATATTAAAAGAGCTGTTTTAATCTCTTCAGATCGTCTTTTTTAGTGATCTGATAGATTAATCTATTGGTTCATTGTTCTATTTATCATTAACCAGAGCAACTTTTAACAGTTTGGTCAAAAAGTCACCCAAACATCATCCTGCAATGCACAATAGGTTAAACAGTTTCTACATTAACTTTTGCAGAAGTAAACTGATTATTTTTTTTTTTACATCAAATGTAAACAAATAGTCTTTCCTTTTAAACACTATTTATTATAGTTTTTGTGTGGGAGCTGATGTAACTGGCTGCACGTGTCTCTTTTCGTCATTTTTCACTTTTATGTGATTCATACATCAGCCATTAAAAACCAGATGTGGATCATGTGAACGCTTGTCATTCATTTCCAGTTTCAGCAGGCACTAATTCCTGTCAGAGCACTAACCTTTGTGTCTCTGAGGGGTTTCTAAGCAGCACTCCCATCATCACCGACAGAAACACAGACACAGGAAGCAGAAAAGCACACTCTGCCCATTCTGTGAGCCAGGATTCATCAAAGATGTTCGATTAGACAAATACAACACAGATGAACAGTACACAGATTCATCTGATAAATGTTGACCTGAAAACATGAAGCACTGCTCACTAAATGGGTCTTAATTGCCATAAAATCTGAATTCTGAATTTCCTCCATGCATGCTTGTTTTCCATAATATTATTGTTGGGGCAATAGGGGTCACCAGATCCCGTTTTAGCACCGATCGATGCACAGACCCTGTGGATATTTGGGTGGACACTTCATTCACCATGACTCGTATTGAAAATCCATTCCTTTAACTTGATAGTCCAGCTTGCGTGCTTAAACTCATGGCGTTCGGCAACACGTTCCATATCTGTTTGTTAGCTTGACTTAAAGCTACAAGGACAAAACAAAATGGAAAGACCGAGGGGCCCCGGGCGACGCAGACGTAGCAGTCATCCCAGATGACAGCCCCCAAATGGGCCCGGACTCACCGGGCCAGATCGGTCTGCAGCCCGGCGGGTTGCTCCGTCTTAATAACAAAGCTCCAAACACGCAGGAAACATTAACAAGGCGATAGCTTCCCACGCAGATTTATGAGCAGAATTACAGACTGTTTCAGTCTTTATTCAACGCAGCACCCCAAGGCGAGCCGAAGCAAATCAACATAATACGGCCGGTGCACCCACTTTTACAACAGAACGAAAAGCCATGAGGGTGATGCATGGCTTTTACACAGAGCCCCTTGATGATGGCGGCTGTCCTGGCAGAGGTTTTCTGTCATTGTGACACAATGCCACGCGGACTGCCAGGAGGCTAGTTTGCACCTTATTAGAGTTTATTTTTCAGAGGTTTAGCAGAGCTTGTTCTGCTGCAGAATATGTGCGAATGCAGGTGTGTTTTACATCCACACACTCTTAGCCCACACGTTTCTGCCAGGGTATGTTTCAGGCTCAGTAATGGTCACATAAACCCTCCCACTTCAACACTTTCGTAGAAGCAGTCCTGTGGCTTGGTTCTTCCAACTCGGGATGGACGATTTGTGTTTCTTGGGAAAATGTTGTCTTTTTTTTATTTAGTATTCTTTTTTTTGGGCAGTTATAGTTATGAAGATTACAGGGAGACAGCGGACTGGCTGCTGGCCCACACAGAGAAGCGACCCAAAGTAGCCATCATCTGTGGCTCCGGCCTGGGGGGCCTGGCAGAGCTCCTGGAAGACAAAAACGCCTTCCCGTACGAGGACATTCCTCGGTTCCCCACCAGCACAGGTACGTTGCATCGACCACCTTCAAAGTTTTTAATCAGGCTATTGAATTATGGATAATGTTCCCTGAAATGTCAACAACGCCACAATTGGTGTGAGTGACGATTTAAAGCTGCAAAAGCAGTCCAAACCTTGACCTGTTTACATTTGGGACATATTTCTCCTCTACAATGTAGTGTTTTCCTCCCTTCACAAAGAAAATCTCATAATCCACTAACTATTCCCACAGGCAGCTCAGAGTTTGTGCTCCCAGCTCTGCTCTCCACGGCTCTGTTTTCTCACAGTGATGGAAGAACAGCACATTAACCTTTAAGCTTTAAAAAGGTCACCCACAGTTTCTTTGTAACTTCTCAAATCAGTTCTTGTCACAGCCTTTGTTACTTTTCCACTCTTGGGGCTGGTAACAATTACCTTGAATTTTCCCCGTCTGCAAACTGTTGTCTGACTGTGGACTCCAAACTCTTATGGAAAGGTTTTCACTTTTCAGCCAAATGAGGATCGAAGTGTCCTTTTTCCTTCCAGAATATCTCGTTTCACATGCAATTATACCGGACCAAGCATTCGTAGAGCTTTATTCAAGTAAAATGACCCCCACTCACATGGCTATAACACAACCTGAACAATTTAAATTAAGTCAATCCTATTTGCATGTATTCTTATATGGATTTGTCATTTTAAATAATTTCTCACCAAATATAAAAATCCAAGTATAAGATCTTTGCCTTTTTTTTTTCAAACAATGCTTGGTAAAGTAGTAAACTGATTAAATCTTGGTGTTTGTGGAAGAAGTTTCTGTGTCAGAAATGCATCCCATTGTGATCAGTAACATTTGAATAGTCAAACATTTATTATTGCTCAAAGGAATTTACTTTGAATTATTTTAAACCTTTGTTTACATGGAAGGATTGGATTTTTGCAGACTCAGCTGCCGACCGCAGGTGGAGTTTAACTTAATATTGACTTATTCACAAAAGTCTAACATAGACCATGACCTGAAACTGAAGTTTAGAAGCCAAATCCTGCAAAATGATAAAGAACCACGAAGGAATGCAAACTAAAGACGAAAATAGGAGGAAAGCAGCAGGGATCTGACGACGCCGGGGAGAGAACATGGAGCTAAAACTCTGAGAGGGATGACTGGTGAGTGGTGGCAGGTGAGGATAATTAGTGAAGGGAGTGGAGCTGCTGAGCAGAACAGGAGACTCAGGAAATCTGGAATAATGAGCAGCGTCTAATACGAAGCAGAAACCAGGAGAAGGTGAGCGGAGAACATGGAACCAAAGGAGCGATCAAGCTGGAAAAAAACAGCGCAGAGTGGAAAGGCAGAATAAAAGCGGAGGCGATGAGAGTAACGATGTGCTGGTGGTGTGTGTGCTGTGCAGTGCAGGGCCACGCAGGCCGCCTGGTGTTCGGGAGGCTGCAGGGCTGCGAGTGCGTCTGCATGCAGGGCCGCTTCCACTTCTACGAGGGCTACAACACACACACGGTAACTCACAGCGAATGAATGGTCTCCGGGTTCTGAATGATCTTGTCGGGAGTTTCTGTTTCAGCTAACTCAGGAAAACTGAGAAAACACTTTGCTTCCTTTCAGAGAAATGGGAGTGAGCAAATCTTTAAAAACTAGACTTTGTAATTTGACTTTTTTTTTGCATGATTCGTTTGCTAATTAAAACATTGTGAAGCAGCTGACACTGGCGTTAAGTAATTATTAACCAAAGGTCTAGGTCATCGTCACTGAAGAGGGAAGACTTGTTCTCCATTTAATGGCTGTGTGCTGAGTTTGTACTGAGATGTTTCAATATGGACCACACACACCATCCAAACGGCCTTGTAAGTCGACCCTATAATGTAGAGTGTGTGTCTGCTCTGTTAAAATTTACAATACAATTAAGAGAAGGTGCGTCCTTAAATATTTCATTATGTTTTATGTACAATAATACGTCTCTTAGATTTCTCTGACATTGTTTTTCATTGTGAATTTAGAATATCCTTCTATTAAATTTGGGATATAATGAAGGCCGTAATGTAAAACTGTCCAGAAATGGTGATAATGGCTAGAAAAAGCATTTGTCATGATGATGCATTGTGATTTCGGTCTGCTTTGGTGGTCAAACGTGTAGTTTATTGCATTCTTGGCCTCACAAGCTTTAGTCCTCCAGATTGAAGCAGGGCAGTAAACGGACTCGTGATGGTGTCTTACGCACGGAAGTCTGACATTGACAGTTTTTAGGATCTGAGACACATTTTGCTGTTTGCGTTACATAAGTTGTCCATCTTACTTGGTCCCTTGGCAGCTCGGGGGTAATTAACAATTTGAATAATCTATATTTGAGCTCTCGTAGGCACAGATTTAAATGCATTTGTAATTTCTGCTGATTTAATTGGTCTCGTAAGCTTCTGTTAAATTTCTCTCTCAAGCCAACTCGCCTCCTCAAAGACCTTGCTGATGCAAATGATATACTATACGAGGTAACTGAGGCAAAGCCGGCAGTTTAAACTCTGACTTTGTCAGTCACATTGAGGAAACATTCGCCGGCTCTGCAGAAGTGACTTAATCTTTAAACCCTGGCCGTGTCTGAAAAGCTAACTCAGTAATTCTAGTCACACACTCTTTGAAAGACACATGATTGACTTTGTGACATCTCCCTTAATAAGACAGTGGCTGTGGGGAAGACACTCCTCCTCCAGCTCACACCGACATGTTACTGCTCTTTAAATTTACTAGACATTTACATTGTGTGTGTGTGACTCATAAGGTTTTATGACGCCCTTATTCTTTATGTAAAGTGATGTCTTAATGACTTCTGATCACAGCTTGACAGACCATTAACTACAACTTTGGCTAAAAATGGACTTTGTGCAGAATGATCAGCTGTAGAAGCTGGTGGGTGTCATAACGCCATCATGAAACTGGCCTTTGACTCCTCGAGAGTGAATATTGTGGTTTAATTTCAGGCAAACTGAAGGTGGTGTATGTTCAACAGGTCATGTGGTTTTCTGGGAAATTGAGTTTTACTTTGCTATTTGACCTCAATGGTCCAACACAGATTTGGTTTTCTTTGCTTTTTGGGGTAAATGTGGAGACAAAATATTTGCACATAGTCTTGTTGCATTCCATTATGCTTGCATATGCTACAAGTTAATTTGTGTTATTGTTTCTACTTGTAACTTAACAGAGACAGAACCGTGAATAACCCACTAAACGTCTGTTCATCTCTTTTCCGACTGAGGATTGTTTTCTAACAAAGCAACAAGTCAACCAGCATCACAACCCGCCTTCATAAAGGGCAGCATCCCAAAGTGACAACACTGACCTTATTAAAAAAAAAAAGATTTAAAAATGCTTCAGCGCCAAATAACAAAACGGCCTAATTTGAATGTTATCTGGTGACAATTAATGTGAAGGAGCACATCGTTGCACAGAGCTGCAGCTGTTTCATACGGTCACAAAAAACGAATAAAATTCCTATTGTCTACTGATGTAATTGCAATAAAAACAACTTTTACCAAAGGGGTGCGTTCTTGTCTCTGACCGTCCTGTGGTCCCCCTCCAGGTGACATACCCGGTGCGAGTCTTCTTCCTGCTGGGGGTGGAAACTCTGATTGTGACAAACGCAGCAGGGGGGCTCAATGAGGCCTACAGCGTCGGGGACATCATGCTCATCAAAGACCACATCAACATGCCTGGCTTTGCCGGGCAGAACCCCCTCTGTGGACACAACGACGAGAGGTAAGGCTCTGACGGCTGCTGAGGTCCGGGTCCGGGCCCGGCGTCCGGCTGATGAATGAAAAATGCCGCCGCAGGTTCGGGGTGCGCTTCCCCTGCATGTCGGACGCGTACGACCGAGAGCTGCGGGCCCTGGCCAGGACGGCCGCGCAGGAGCAGGGCTGCGACGGCTTCCTGCAGGAGGGCGTCTACTGCATGCTGGCCGGACCCACGTACGAGACCATCGCGGAGTGCAGGGTCCTGCAGACGCTCGGGGCTGACGCCGTGGGTGAGTACCGCTCTGCCCGGGCCCCCTCTCTCCATCCCATTCTAAAAGGACGCAGTGCATCCAGGAGAGCTTTCTGTAACCCATCTATAGAGTCGTGAGTACGAGCTGACGCTTTAATTAGATGGGATCGAAAGGGCGATCGTCAAATCACATTTTCCTGTCAGCAAACCGTCGAATTTGTTATCGGTTTTTACTGGATTCACGGTGATGTGAAGATAAATCTTATCTGATGGTGTGGAGGTGGTTTTACCCACAGTGACGTGAGACTGAAGGCTGACTAGGCAGCAGCCAGGCAGTGATGAATTCACCCAGTTTAGGACCATCCCAAAGTCTTTGCAAAGTAACTGAACTGAGTTGCATCTTTTTTCTTTCAAAGAATGTTTTTCCAAAACATTCTCTTTAAAACACGGGCTCTTCAAACCTAGTTACAAACTATGTCTAATTTTATCAACTGCTGCAAAGTCAAGCCGAGTTTCCTTCCATATAAATGTAGAACAAACATGCACCTTTTAAACTGGACTAATTTCCCTCATCGAAGATGACAATTAAACACAATAATCCCACATTATATGCTTGTAAAGAACTGAATGACTACTGTCTACTCCGATTATCAGGGCATCCATTAATGTCTGAAAGTATTAATGTTTCAAGTGCTTTAAGTCTTTAATTGCCATCAAATGGCTGTGCACACTAATATTGGAGGGAAAAATAGATATATTTTCTTTCCAATATTGGGGGCAGTCTGGCTGATCTTACATAAAATAGTAACTGTCAAAGACGGTAAAATACAAGATGGACCCAGCCACCAGGTTTCTGATGTGAAGCCGAATTGCCTTAAAGTGCAATAACATTAATGGCTGCTTGGCTCTAAAATGTCTCTAGCGACAATATATTCATACTAAATAAGGTATCCAATTTTCTTCGAGTACCGAATCTATACTTACTTTCTTACCAGTCATTACAGTTGCTTTTAACTTATTCATTTCTCCTGATTAGTACCCCGGTGGTAATGTCTTTCACATTTCTCCGATGTAACGGTTAGAAATGGGTCTTTCTGCAGTCAGGTTTCATGTCTCAGCTGCTCCCTCGGGTCTAGATGTGATCATTTCTAGCACCAATAAACCAAGATGACGTCAGACAAACCTCATGGATGCCATAACTTTAATCTTCCCACACCTGAGCAGAAGTCTGAGTTTTCAGCTGCGTTTCTCCAGGCTGCTGCCATCTGTGAAATGTTGGTACTGATTTGGGGACAGATATGTGGCTGCTTTATCAGCCTTAATGCTAGTTATTTTATTAACAAAATGAATTCTCTGCTTTGTGGCTCTGCTCAGTTTTGCCAAAGGCCATCTTGTTGTTCGTTTAATAATTTCATATGAAGTTATATTAATTTTTTAAAAACAACAAAAATGATTGAAGAGAAAATTTCAGATGGGGGGGGAAAAGGCAGATTTAATACATTTATTTCCTTTTTAGAACCTTAAGAACATTGAGCTGTCCTGGGCATTTGCTATGAAGTACATATTAAAAGTGCTCATAAATATTCCCAAAATTTAAGTAGAACTCACCAAAAAGCAACCACACGCACTGTCCCTCCGAGCGGCAATTTAAAGTGTTACATAAACCCAACCTGCATGTTTTTGGAGAGAACCCAGAGCTCTTGCAGATACAGGAGAACATGCAAACTCCTGAAAGGGGCCCCTGGCACCACGCCGCTCGGTTAAAACCATTTCTATGTTTTTAAATACCAATCGGGGTGAAGTTTCAGTCGCTGTGTGCTCTGATTTAAATGCTAACAATTGTTTGGATCCAGTTTGTGGCTTTGTGTTGCTCTTGCTCCTCAGACGGAGGATAGGTTCTAACATCCCTTTGCTCCGCTCCAGGTATGAGCACGGTGCCGGAGGTGGTGGTGGCTCGGCACTGTGGCCTTCGCGTCCTGGGTCTGTCTCTCATCACCAACAAAGTCGTGTTGGATTATGAGAGCAGGGAGAGGGCCAACCACGCCGAGGTGCTGCAGACCACCGAGCTCCGGGCTCAGGACCTGCAGAGGCTGGTCAGCCACCTCGTCTCTCAGCTGTAGCCTCTTCACCCGGCCTCTTTTTGCTGACTAATGTACCAGACTTCCAGCCCTGCTGGGGGTGCTCAGCTGCAGGGATCTTAGATGTGAGCAAACGTATGTGAAAATGGGGAGTCTGTCAGGTTTTTACTGTTTGGTTTTTATTAATTGTGGGTACAGCTATCGGCTTCAGAGTTGAAGCACATAGAGAATGTGATGAGTCAGTTTTTGAGTTGGAGAAACTCATGTTGATGGTTTAGGAATTGTTTATGGATCCTCTAATAATGAATCATTCGCACATGCTGGATGTTTTTTAAATCTGAAAGCACAAAACCAAGCTTGTTAGCTACTGCTCGTAGTTATCTGCATGTGATTTCCATTTGGGGGCTGTGCACACAACCAGACCCGATAACGGTAATAATCATTAGATCTCTAAAAACACTTGGATTTAATTCAACACCTGGTGCAGAATCAATGTTTTACAGTCTTCCCTGACAAAACCCACACTTATCCGTCACACTGATTAAGATAACAGAAAGGCTGGCGAAGCCACTTTGGGGTTTAAATCTAATGAAACGGCGAGCAAAACAGAAAGGAAGGTCAAAGAAAAGCTCTTCCAGGTTTGCAGATCCAGTCGTATTCTTTCAGCTGCCTTAAAGAAAAGACGGTTTCTCTGTTTCTTGACAGAAAACCCATCAGAAATGGCAGACGTGGGGAAAAAGAAAGGTTCAGAAAGTTAAATAAGCTTTTATTTCAGCTTTATACATTTTTTGTGGAGAAAGAATTGAACAAACTGAAACCTCATGAACAAAGATCCCTAAATGTTTCCTGTGGGGTGGCACTGGTAAAAAATGAGGGTCTTTCTTGTCAGCAGTCAATATTCTTTTATAATCATTTGTTGATCTTACCTTTGGTGTTATTTGCTGATATTTGATATTATTAGCCATCCCGTTCAAGCTCAGTTCCTCTTCCATACCTGTGTTTTTAGACTCAAAGCCCAACAGAAAGGTCAAGTGACCCTTAAGACTTGGGTCAAATCCTACCCTCAGTTTTCAAGATGCAAACTTCCCCTTTTCTTTGTGGAAAGATTGGAGTGGTTGTCATTTCCACCTCAATCAAAACATCATGGATGTTTAGATGGCTAGATTACCTCTATACAGAGGGGGTAAAACCCAAAGCAAAATGTGTCTGTTACTCCTCCAAAACAAAGACGCAGGGGCAAAATAGATGAGAACATTGCATGCTAGGGAGTGGTCTTCATATGTAAATGAACCCACTTAACATTCGCTGCTATTAACAGGAAATATAGTGATTGTATATTAAAACCTATTTGATGTATTAATCGGCACTAGCACACTTTCTTTCCAGGTCAATTAGAGTTTATACTGTAAATGAACAAAATAACATTGATTTATTATGTATTTATTTGTGAAATAATGCAAATCATTAAAAAATGAGTCCTGGTTTGATTTATTGTTGAAATTGAATTTAGAGATTAACATGTTTTTTAAAACCCTGTTCAGTAACAGATAGCTGCTTTTGTCAGCAGATTTATTGAAATCTATCATGTAAATAAAAGATAATGGCTGGCTCGGTTTTACTGGTAAATCAAGAGACCATAACACTGTAACACTGGAAAGAGTGGGAATACCTGCAGTTTCCAGCCTGAGCTGAGGTCGGACACCAGCCTCTCTGACCGCTTCCTCCATTTGAGCTGGAGAGGTCGAAAAATCCAAGCTCAGCAGTCCACCTCTCCGGCCGTTTGCCGCCATGAGAATGGAAATCTTACAGGTTAATTTTGCTCCATTCCATCTGTTTTTGTTTAATCTTTGTGAGCTCAGGATGTTTGAACATGTTAAAGGCTGCTATTTGCTTTTCATTTATGGGCATTTTTCTGTCATCTAGACCTCCTCATTCCTGTCTTGTGTTTGTCTTTTTTAGCTCAGGTTGAAAACCAGCACACTTACATAACCGAGTGCAGAATAAAGTAATTAATTTTCATGCTGCTGTCAAATAAAAAAAAAATGCTGATGACATCTGGGCTCTGGTATTTTCTGTCATGGATGAGTGCACATATGTGTGTGTGTGTGTGTGTGTGTGTGGACAGCACAAAATGAGTCAATATGAAACTCCTGTTCAAGGAGAAAAAGGAGTTTCTTCCCCTTTCAGTGATGAGAAGCATCACAGAACGGGACGCGGAGGCAAACGCCTCGCTGCCGACAGAACATACACTCCTACACACACACACACACACACACACACGCTTCCGAGTCCTTCACTTTAAACGCACCTCAAACCGACGAGGCCGCCGTCGGATTGAGATGAAGTGGAAATGGCTGCAGCGTGCCCCGCGCCGCTCCTCTTACATAATTCATCCACGCAGCTTGTGGATGTGCGGCCCGGCGTGGAGCTGAAATATTCATTCAGATGAAGCAGGCGGCCCGTCCACACGGGCACGGCACCTGCCCTCCGCGGCCGGACGACAAATAGCTGCGAGGCGCAGACGCAACGCGGCCATCTGTTGGCTCCGGGCCAGATGAGCCTATAGGGCTGGGTATTGATTGTCACGGGGTGCAAAGAGAAGCCGAGGAAATAGTGGCGCAGCCCTGCTGAGTTTACACTCTTAAACGCCATCACACGGTCAGGTTTTTCGCCCTTTTTAGGCGCACGGTTCCTGCAGCCTCCTCTGTGATTCTTTAACCAGCATCAGGAGCTCTACAGGAACAGAATGGTCTCTGCTGACCATCCGAAGCCGGCGGGCTGCCAGCGGCGTGTCAGCACCGTGCCAGCGTGCAGGGCGGAGCTGGAAAATTACCGTCCAGTTCAACCCTGCAATGGCTGGACGGGGTCAAGTCGGTTTTTACCTGCAAACACCTTCAACCGGGGCGCATTTCAAACCCCCAGAAATATAAAACACCAGCCGGCAGCACAGACCTCACATCATCCAGCAGCAACAACCTTTGTGGTGGTTGTAAAACCAAAACATTTCACAGCATTAATGCAGAGAGGAACCAGCTTCTTCTCAGCTGGAGTAAGTACAGACGTCAAGTCTCTCAATTAGCTCTGAAAAGAAGAGAATAAATCCCTGTTTGGCTGTTTCGGTCACAGGTCAGTTGATGAGGAGCTTATCTTCCATAGCTATATAATAAAACTGGACTGTTTTCTTTCCATTAAAAACCCTTTTAGGTACCTTTTCATTGTGCTGACACACTTTCCTGAAGTCTTAATAAAATCATTGTAGTTATTGTAATGACAGTAAAACTCTGACATATCAAATAAATTCAACACAAAGTGCTCTAAAAGCATTGTATTACCACTATTGGAAACATTATACTTTAGACACCCTCAGAGCCACAAGCTCCAACTCAAAACTGTTTTGTTTTTTCGTAATAACTGGTTATGGTCATGTGACCGGCCCAGGTTGTTAAACCACAGATGGGAACGCTGAAATCCCAAAACAGCCAGACGGCAGGTTCATGCTCCATTTAAAAGTCAAGTCGTAGCTCCTTTGTTAGGCATCACCTCGATGAACTCTTGGCCTTTACTGTTGGTCCAAACCTCTGTGCTTTTTATTATTCAGTTCAAGGATGTTTTTTTTTATCTGATAATCAGCCTGTGTATGAAACACCTCTTCTGCATTATCCCAAACAGATGTGAAGCATTTCTTATTGATCATTTTCGGCCTCAAATCAACATTCTCATTGATGATCCCGCAGAGGATTTGTTGGACTGGGGTAATGAGGCCAGCTGAACTAGTTTTTGTGGGAAAAGCTGCTGTTGTTCACCTCCTACAGCTAACGGCGTGCACAGGGGCAGAGGTGGACGGAAGCCCTCCTCAGAAGCTTCTGGTTTTTGGTGCGGCAGCGTCACAGATGACGAGGGATTGGACTTCAGCGTTTCAGATTCCAGACGTGACGGCAGTCCTTCGCAAACCACAGACGACTGACTTCAGAGAGCGGAAAGAGGGCTGGCTGGGTTTCTGAGGGGGATAAAAGAGAGCCCAGAAAAAAGTCTGACCCCATTTCGCGAGACGCTGTTGCAGCGACGCAGAGAACGCTGAAGAGATTCAGCCAATTATTGATTTGCAAGCAGGATTTTCTTTGTAGATCCACTTTGGTCTTCCTCCTGGTTCGTGGCCTTTTGTGACTGAATCATGAGCATTTATAAATCCTTGCTGGCCCTGTGAGCAGAAGCCTGTTTATCACATGTTCCTCTGCAAAACACAGGATTTAATTGAACTTCCAGATTTTGAGGTGAACCCTTGGAACTGAATTTGCATGGAGATTCAAATTCCGAAAGCTCATTAAATGACATATTTCCAGCCTCTGGTGAGCTAAAAACGTCTTTTCAGAGCTGGTAGTTGCCTCTGCACCCAAAAGCAGCAGCACTCAGAAGCACAAAAAACAACCCCCCCCCCCCCCCCCCCTCACCAAAAACCAGCCCATTAGACGCTGCAGGCACAGTTTACATGATTCTGTGCAACTTTGCAGTTTCTCATGCTTATGGGCATATGACCAAACAAATGGTAATCGTTTTTTAATGTGCGCTGTCACGGATGATCGAACAGAGCCGAACAAAACAAACACATTTACAAATCAGGAGCACTGCGGCTTAGTTTACATCTGCGTCTGGACCTCGATTCATGTTTTTAATTCGATTGTATTAGGGGCCATTTCAGATTCAGGCTGCATTGTGATCATATTCTGGTGCTTGCACACCTCAAATAAAAAAACAAAACAAAATACTTTTAAACTTAAATTCTATAAACGTTCATATTTGTGCTAAAAAAAATAGGCTTGACGAACTGAAGCACCCAAAGTATGACACGCATGACCTCTGACCCTGGAGAGTTTGACCACCACTGGCTCAATTCTGATTGGTCAGTTCCTTAGACATCACCTTTTGAGAATTAGTGTGAGCTTAATGATTGATTAGTTGCTTTCCAATTCACTGTATCAACAAAAATAATACCAAATGATCCGAGTCACACAGAGTCGACCGAGAAAGGAAAACCAGCAGATTGAAGCTAAAAGTGCAGAAGAAGAAAGAAAGGTGCATGATGGGAGCCCCCCAGCAGAACTCTGGGGGGCTTCAGGGTCCCTAACTGTCAGCTTTTGGGGCTCTGTGTGAGTCCTCTGCTGGAGATTTCAAACAAAACTTGCATGGAAAAGATTTCCCTTGCATGCAAATAGTGTGTTTTTGCCGGGAGACTGAAGAGCTTTAAGGGACACTTGCCTTCTTGCTCATTAAACAATTATTACTTCATCTTGAACATTATCACCTCTCGCGGTGGATGAGTTGTGAGTTGTGAGTCTCTGCACAGCAGACTGCTCATTAATGAAGAACCCCTCCCCTTTTCGCTTCACTACCATTTTTTCTGCCTTTCCTCTTTTTTTTTTTTTTAAATATAATTTACATTTGTTATGTGGGCTAATCACTGTTGGCTGGAGGCTGTGTGGGAAATGTGATTAGTGTGTGAGCTCTAATTAAGTCTGTGAAGCCTCACACACACACTGACGAACAGGCTCGGGGAGCTGCACGCTCAGATGCACACACAGATGTGATGGAGAAGCCGCTGAAGAAGCACACGAACGCGAGCGCAAACACCGTTTTTTTACCAGCTTTTTCCGTTTGCGTGAAAGCATGCATCCGTGCACGTGCCACGGATCAAACACAAGGCGTGCGTGGACGAGGAGGAGGAAGAGGATGAAGAGGAGGAGGATGATGCAACAGCGGCACAAGTTGATCCATCTGCATCTTTTCCAGTCTTCCCCGAACACACACACACATACACACACACACACTCACACACACATCACTCCGTCCACTGCAGTGCCCGGGACGTCCTATCACACAGCCACATCAAGCCTGGCAGCTCGCACACACACACACACGCACATACGCGCGCGCGCAGTGACGCTGAGTCAGATGGATGCTGATGCTGGTGCGCGCGCCCCCAGCGGCGAAACGCGGCACTGCAGCTGTCGCGCGGGCGTTAAAAGGCGGCGGGTCGCGCGCCGGGGCCACAGTGTGGGGCGCGCTGGAGCACGAGACAACCCAAAAGTTAGGAGCGGATTTCTTTTCCGATCTCTCTCTCTCTCTGTGTCTGTCTCTCTTTGGCACCTGACGCGCAGCTACATATTTCGAGATCATCATCATGGCAAATAAAGGACAGCAGCCTCCTCACCTGCACCTGGCCGAGGTCACCGCGTCCCAGTTCCTGGACATCTGGAAACACTTCGACGCGGACGGTAGGAGTTGGGTTTTTTTTTTTTTTTTTCTGCGTAAAAGTTGATTCACGTCGTCGCGAATGTGAACTGTTCAGGAAAATGTGGAAATTCATGCTGAACAAAAGACACCAAAATCGGTTTTTGTTACTTGTTTTGGATATGAAAAGGTCTCTTTGGGGTCATTTCTGATATAAGTAGGCGCATAAAGTCACTTTTCCGGTCCTGGTTGACTCCCGTAGAGTTTTATTCCTTTAATAAATGAGAGTTTTCTCAAACGTCTCCTCCTCTCCGTCGGCTTTCCTGCCACAATTAGATAAAAAAAAGTCTGAACAAATCATTCATTTCTCACATCAGATGTTTTACTTTGCACTTTAAAGCATCCTGTTTTGTCCCTGAAACGTTTTCAAAGGTTTCATGTAAAATATGCGTTTTTTCACCATGCAAAATGAAAAGTGACTCAGTTTTAAAATGAATGCACTGGTTTGATGTAGCTCATAGAAGATGTGAATGGTAATTAAAGGGGAATTTAGATGGCTAGATGGCATCCCTCTGCATTATTGCCTGGAGAAGTCTGTTCTGGTTCACAAAGTCCTGAAATGCTGCAGCTATTTCACATCATGTTCACAGTGAATTTCAGCCTCACTTTGCGTAGTTGAGCTTTTATTCTGTGTCTCGTGCAGATTCTGTGACTAAATCCATGACGTAAAGTGATTAAGTATGAATGATTCTCCTCTCTTGGATGCATATCCAAACAGAGGCACTTTTAAATGTCTGTGTTGAGTCTTCCTGGTTGGAAATGACCCGGCTTGATTATGGATTTTAGGGATGTGATGTTTGGAAACAGAAAATTGATCCATGGAAATTAAACCCTGAGCATCCCGTCCCCTGCACACATGCACGCAGAGCTTTATCAGCGCATCAGTCCTGATTGGGCGTGAGCCCCGCGTCCCTCCAAATCTCGCCTGAGCGCTCGCTTTTATGCCATAGGAGCTTTGCAGAGTCGGCGGTGGTTCAAGGACTTCCTGCTAACTGAAATGTCTGAAACTTGGCTCTAAAACAAGTAATCACTCTGAACCATCTTCTGGGGAGGCTTCAGCCCTGTCATGTCCCGCTCACACCTGTACACACTGCCGGTGTGTTGCACCTTTTGGGGTTTGCACACACTCTCCTGGGGATTCGCCGTCAGCATGATCTGTTCTGCTGAAGCGTTTTCCTCTGGGAAATCAAGGTGTGTGTGTGTAAGTGTGTGTGTGTGTGTGGGGGGGGGTGGGGGGTAGGGTGGAGGGTGAGCTCCTGTTGGCGTCAGTGTGCAGAGAAAGTCGACATGTCCATCGCTGGTGGACACAGGTGTGGAACTCCTCCGTCAGGAGCTGCTTTACATGCTGTCATTTGCAACGAGCCACTTTGCTAAACAAATGCGGCCAGTGAGCGTCCACAGATTTGGCTAGAGAGGCCGATCTTCGCTCTCATTACTGGGGAGTGTCGCCTGGAACTGCAGGAAAGAAATTAGAGCTAATTTGTTTGTCCGGATTGAGTAAACACTTCCAGGGAGCAGACAGAAATGCACAGAAGCGATGCGCCCAGAGATGATGAAACCACAGAGTCCCCCGTTGGCCCGCCACCAAATCTCCACTGGATTGTTTCTCTGCAGCTCCTCTGCGCGCCGCGCTCTCATCCTTCCCCCGTCAGGACTTCTAATTCATCCCCTTCAAAGCAGTAAAAAGAAACAACCCCCATTATTGCTAATTATAGCACATATCGCCGTCAGTCAGTCTCTCAGTGACCTGCAACCTGAAATCTGAGGCGCAAAGCAAAGCCCAGACTCCAGAAATGACCCCCAAAATATTCAAATAGATAGGGCTTCACTCTCCTTTGAAAGGCAAATGCATTTTACATCGGCTTTAAATATGCATTCGGTGTGCACAGCTGCCCGCTCTGAGAGTTTCTCCGTGTTGTGGGTCGGTTTTTTAGCATCAGAAATAAAGCTTCTTTACCAGAGTCTCCCGAGAACGTAGTGACGCAGAACCCCAAGGATGTTTGGACATGAAGGGGTTTTTGAGGCCCTTTTATCCGGGCGGCCATCTGATGGCGAGCTGGAAGAAACCTTCTCAGGGTTTCTGGTCAGTTTGTTTAGGAAATAAAACATGCAAAATGCTTTATTTGCCACATTTGCATGGATCCTGGACAATTTAAGGCAACATGGATGAATACTAATTAAAAGAAGAGAAAAATAATAATGACTTCCCTTTTGTTTAAAGGCTTCTGAGAACATAAAGCACTTTGAGAAGCTCTGCGGGCCGCACACTCCGATGCACGGAGAAGATGCCGGCGTGCATTTATTGCTGGAATAATCGTCTTGTAAATCTGTTTCCATTGTCATATTTTTTCCATTTTCCTTCTAGTTCATCACTTCTTTCTTTGTTTAATCATAAAGCGGGATGGCGTTTTCCTTCCAGTACGCCAAATGTCAATAAGCCCCGCAGGATTGGGGGGGGGGGCAGCGAGGCATTTTGCTGTCCCACTTACTGAAACATCAGAGTTTTTATTCATGAGTTTGATAACATCAGAGCTGCACGTGTGCGTGCACAAACACACACGTTCTCACCAACGGAACAAAGACGGCCAAGACGCTGATTGGATTTTTTTTTCTTCCTTTTTTTTCCCCCCAAAAAGGAGTCGAATGGAGAATAGTCGAGAACAGCAGAAAGAAAGTGCGAGTGAGAGGAAATGGATGGCGTAATAATCTTTGCTGGAGCTTAATGAGGCGGCTTCCCCCTTCCAGGGCCTTATTGAAGCAGCGAGTCGCATCGTTTGGGGCCATCTGTCCAGACATTCAGCAGGGCTCAGATTCTGTACTGGCACCGTGCTACACTACCTGCGTGAGGCAAACGCACCCATTTGTCCTCTCGAATGGGTTCCGTCAAGACACCAGGACATCAGGAATACGAATAAAACAATATATAGGAGGAAGAAAAGCAACTTCACGCCCCTATGAGATAATCAAATCCAAGAAATATTTATTTATCTAATTATTACACTGAACAGGCTAATAAATCTCTAAAGCTTCTATTAAAAACACCATTAAGGTGGAAATTTTTTATGATTGGTATCATTTAGCTATTTATTTTAGCTTTTTGCCGTCATCTATCACCAATATGAGGTTATATATCTTGATGAAATTTCCCTTGAATGCGCTATTGATCTTTGGTGAGCAGAAAGAAGGAGATCCTTCTTTTTAAAGGCCGTCCTACTTTAGAGCCCCGTGAACACATTAGTCTACGAGCAGTGATCAGTTTGTGTCGAGCCAGTCAATAGTGGCATCTATTAGAAGGAAGGGAGGAAAGCTGGCGTTTGAATCGATGGGAGGACAAAATGAGCGGGGATCAGGTCTCTGATGGGATCCAGTGACACCCAGTGTCCTCCGTCTGCCGCAGGTAATGGATACATTGAGGGAAAAGAGCTGGAGAACTTCTTCAGGGAGCTGGAATCTGCCCGGAGAGGAGCAGGAGTGGTGAGTTCAGGGACCGCCGGTCAGTCGTAGATCCACTTGGAGCGTTTTTTACTCACCGCCTCTGCCATGTGTTGCAGGACCCGACAAACCCCATCTTCAGAGAAAAGATGAAGGAGTTCATGCAAAAGTTCGACAAGAACAAAGACGGACGCATTGAGATGTCGGAGGTAAGTCCCTCAGGAAAACCAGGCTGGACAGCTCAGCTCCAGAGTTTTATGTGTTTTTGTTACTTCATTTTCTTGGCAAAACTTAAATGAGAATATGTATATCACCATTTTTAATCAACCCTTAACTTAACAGGAAGCAGTTAGACCACAGGGGGGGAAACAGGAAGTCTCTAACCAATCCAAAGACATTTTCTAGGCATGATCCAAAACGTGGGGAACCTCATCGGGCTGTTAAAGAGTCGGGAGGTCTTATGGGCTTATCCACAGATCAGGCTCACATTCTAATGTCGCCAGATTTGTCTCAATTAAATTAGTCACAGAGGCGGTCAGATAAGTTGAAACGCTGGCTGATCTGTGAGCCTTTGCAATCTTAATTTCTGACTGATGGCAGTAAATTCGGAAAGAGGCGACCTGTGCAAATCCAAGAACCAAGGAGTGAATGTTTCCCCTACAACTCAAACCCTTCACATTGTGACTCGTGGTGTTCAACCTCTGAGGTTCATAGAGTTACCTGGATGCACAAGAAGAAGAAGAGGAGGAAAAATCTGATGCTTGTTAGCTCTCCTACTGCAGTTGAAAATCTGATTAGATAAAATTCCCTTTACTGTAAAGTCACTTGTCAGGAATTCAAAGTAAATACTAGAAACTGCTACAAACAAATGAATCCAACCAGGTGAATATTGATCATTGACCAGCAAACAAACGCATCCAAACAGCAGGAAAAAAAACTAAACACCAACCAAACTCAGCAAAAGTCCTTTAAGAAAACACTAAAAAAACAGGCCAACTCACCTCAGATGACCACCTGGTATCAAAGGGCTTATTCAGGATCACCCCCCCACCTAAATCTACTTCCCCTTCCTGGATTTCTTCCTCTTCTCTCTCCAGTCGTCTACCCTAAGTGCTCCCCCTGCTGGGCCCCAGCTGCTTAACCATTGTCCTGCCACATTCACATTGGAAGAAAGGGGCAGTAAAGTTAGATTAGTCATTACAATCTGCAATTCTGAGAGTTTTCTTATTAAAAGCAGAAAAATAACAGTTTCTTGTCAAACATTTTGACTCCTTGGATCCCTACAGGTCTGTATTCTCAGGATTAGCTCACCGTTTAAGCTCAAAGTAACTGAGTTTTAATGAGTTGAATTTATATATCATGTAATAGGTGCAGTTTTCTGACATGAATATTCAACTCTGCCGACTAGTTGCACATCTAACCTCGATGCTAAAATGTTCATTAAGATTTTTAAGACAAAAAAACAACTGCAAGGAGCTCTGGAGAAGTGCTCACCGGGTTTTAATGACTGTGAGAAAATTGCAAACAGAGAAATCTGATCTTATGCGAAGCTCAAAATACTCTCCGAGAGGCTTCAGAGGAGATCGATGTTCATGCGTCTCTGCGAAATATTCATGAGAGATAAACCCTACTATTATTTCATTCTCTGGGAGAAAATGGAAGAAAATGCGAGGAAAAAAGCCAGCAATAATTGCTGCTTCAAAACAAGTCCTGTCAGAACATGATGAAGGGGGATTTGTGAAGGCGCTGGGCCTGGATGCTCCCCGCTGTTTAATCACAGCTCAGCAGCAGAAATGCTCGTGGCTGTTTCTGTTCTCCTGTTTTCGGAGGGCAGACCTGACGACTTAAGCCTTAAAAAGCCATTTTCTTAAAGTTTTCATCTTCTTTCTGGGATTTTCTGAAGCACATTTATTACTGTGAAGTTGAAACGATATAAGACAAAGACTTTCCCGTCAATTTGACCCCTTGACCTGCACATGTGGTCAGATTTGGCTCCACACTGCCCCTACTGGTCACATATACATTACAACCTGAGAAAATCAGCGTTATTGAGGATGTGCACAAATCTATGCGGCATTATCTGTGATTATAAGCAAAGTCCTGGACTTAAGCACGGCCCAGCTGCTGCTGAGTTCATCGATTCTATTATTTATCACTTTGAGTCTTTGCACAGAGAAAACTCCATTTCCTTTCTCCCAGTGCGTCCACTCCACCATCTTGTCCTCACCGCTCCCCTCTCCCTGTCACCTCTCTCTAGCTGGCCCAGATCCTCCCGACTGAGGAGAACTTCCTGCTCTGCTTCAGACAGTTTGTCAGCTCCAGCGCCGAGTTCATGGCGGTGAGTCTGCGTTTTGTTTGTTTCCCCGTACGCCCGGCAGCTTCTCCTCCCGCTCCTTTTCTCCACGCTTTGCTTCCGGGAGCTCCTCGTTTCTCCCTGAGTTGTCATTAATTCGAGTCAGCCAGCTGTGGAAAGCTCGTATTTTCCCACTCCCACCTACCGGCTGATTTCATAGGTGGACTCCCTTTGGTGGTTGCCGGTGTACCAATTAGTGACATGAAGTCTGGAGCAGGAAGCTGCAGACTGCTGCCCTCAGTTACACATGGCTGCACATGGCTGCTGTTGTGACTGCCAAGTGCCAGATGCTAGTTTTAAGCGCGTTAGCTGTACGTTGGGCTACAAATCAGGTGACCCCGGCAGCCCCAGTGACTGGTTAATTGGATGAGCACCAACAGAGGCTGATGAGTACGGCAGATGACGGAAGACGAGACAGATGCTGCTCCAGAAAATGAGGAGAGCGCCGATGTAAAGGGATAAAGGAGAGATCAGATGCCTGCGTCGGCCGCGATGCTTCCAAACACCGGATGAGGGGTTTAAAAGACTCGTTTGGCTCCAGCCAATCGAACCCCCTCAGCCAATGGGGGATTTCTGGGGTTCCTGCCAACATTCACTGGAGGAATTCCCTAAAAATCCAAACTCTTGGTGAACCGTGTTGGTAAAAAGCTCCCACTTGTGAGGCATCAGAGTAGCCGATGATAGAACGTAGAAAAATATGGAGGATTTCTCGCCTTGTATGTGATGGAACCCCTTTAAAAATACGCTGTTTCTTTTTAGTTAAACTGCGTTTGGTGGTCCTGTAGTTCTTTATGAGCTTTTACCTGGAATTCTGATGTTTTTGTGGACAAAAAATGCATCTATAACAGCCCAGAGCCAGCGGATTTGAGGCTCAGAGGGCTGATTTAGCAGTTCCAGGATCAGTAAACAGTCAATGTTAATCACTCAGGATGTAAATGTTACTCCAAAGAAAGCTTGTTCATGTCAGATTCAGCCTCCTTCTGGGTTTTGGGGGATTGTAAAGGTTTGTGGACATGCAGGATAAATCTCAGCTGAGGGTGTCAATGTAAAAGGAAAACGATTGATGTAACTTTACTGCAGGCTGCAGGTCAGACGTGTGTGAAATAGCTCAGAAAAACACCTGGAACTGTTTCCACCTCGACGACGTGACCGGAAAGCGTCTTTGGATCATATTGGTCCAGTAAACTAATCCTCCACTTTGGGGAAGTGTTACACCACCAGGGCTCACTGGGTTTTCTTTGAGGATGATTGATTTCCTTCCTTTTCCATTTATTAATCCCATAGAAAGGCAAAAAAAGGTTCTGTTGTGAGAAAATTCAGGTGCAGAAGCACGCTGTTCAGAAAATGCTTTATTTTTCATGTGGTCCAAAAAGTGAACCTTTACTTTTAAGAGTGAGTCTGAGAATCTGAATGAAAGACCTACGCCCTCTGTAACCCCATAATTCAACAACAGCCAGTTTGGCTAACAAATAACTGAGAAAATTGAGGAATGAATCAAAAACTGTTAAGATGCAGATCCAGTTCTGACACCATAAGCAGAAATAACTCATTATTGTGCTAATTCAACATTGGAACAGAAAATATCACTAATGGTAAACTTAACTAGCTCCTAAAGTCAGTATTAATCGTTGTCTGGACATTTTCCTGCAATAATGACCAAAAATAAGACTAAAAAAGGACATTCTGGATCTGACAGATTTTTGATGAGCAGTCGAACAGGCAGGATAGACACATAAAATGAGCTGTGAGTGACCGACTGGCTGCAAGGCCGAGCAGAAAAGAGGAACGTCTGCTTGTTTCTGTCAGCGCGCAGCACTCAGGCTGGAATTTTTAAGAAACCATTTACACGAGAATGTCTTAAGTTTGAGCCTCTGCCAGGTCTGAATAATAAATGAAGCTCAAAATGCTCCGAAGGTCGTGGAAAAAAGGAAATCATTTATTCCACCTCCGGAGGATACAGTAAGAGAAAATGGCAGATTTCATGTTGGATCGGCGGCGCTGAAAGAATGGAGGCAATTAGAAACCAATTACACCCGGAGAGGGGGCTCTCCTCGTCTGCCGTGTCAAATAGAGACAGAATAATGAAACCAGAGGAGAGAACGAGTGAGCGGGAGGAGGTGGAGGTGGAGGTGGAGAAGGATGCACAGAGCAAACGGGAGGACGAGGGGGGGGGCCGTAAATGAAATGTCGATGGGAAGTTGAGGGGCCAGAGTTTGAGAGCATAAAACAAGAGCGGGGGGATTAATCAGCCTTTGTTGGAAGGGGGCAGGAAGGGGGAGCGGGCAGGTTTCTAAAGGGTTAGAAGGAGGAAGCAGGAGCTGCTATTTTCAGAGTCATGTATAATGGATAACAGCACTGAAGCTCCTCTCTGCAGAGCCCGGTGGAGGCGGTGGAGAAGGGGGGAAGGCCATCCATCTTTGATAAGGAGCCCTTCTTTGGACAGGGACAGCTGCTAGATTAAAACATTCATTAAAATGACGTCCCGGCTCTCCGGCCGGCCGCCGGCCGCCGTGGCTGCGGCCGGCTTCTCGGGTCGTTACCTCTGGGGAAAAAAATGTAAACCCCAGCTTTTGTGTGCCACGGCTGAGGAGGATCTGTTAACGGTCTCTGTCTCCCGGTTGCTTGCAGGCGTGGAGGCGATATGACACGGACCGCAGCGGCTACATCGAGGCCAACGAGCTGAAGGTAGATAAGTATCCCGCTCCGGTTCACTCTGATCACGTTCACGTCCGATCGCAAACAACCTTTGATTCATAAATCCGCTTGCATTGTCGAAAACCCCGTTTGATTTTTGTCCCGTTTTTTCTCCCCTTCCCTCACACACCGACACACGCTCACCAACAGAGCACAAAACCTGCTCTGTAGCGGCCAGGCAGCCCGATGCCTGCCTAAAGCAGCTCACGTGTATTCATCTGTATGTGTGTGGGTGTTAAACTGCTGCTTTGCATGTTCATTTATTTGCACCAATAAAGTGAATGGAAAGAAATTGGCATAAACGATCCTCTAAATGTTCTTGTGTCACGATCAAACAGAAAACGTCCTTTCTAAAACCTTCTGAATTCATGGATGAAAACTGAGTAAAATGTGTTTTTAAGAGCAGATAACAGACACGGCTCTCCTGTTCGCACGCTTCATCTGAAGGCAGATTGTGTGAGGAGCTCCGAATGGGACAGAAGTGTCCTGTTTTTGTTTCGAAATGAATCGGTCTACGCGAGTGAAGCCCATTTTGCCGTGGAGAGGACATGCATTGACATGTGAAACAGAGGCTCAGAGCTGTTAAAGTCCCATCTCTTACAGAGGACAGCAGCGCATTGCTGCCTCTCAGGTGGTGAAAACTAATCATGCACACACTCAGAACACACTCCACTCCTTCCCCTGTGCGCTCAACCTCCTCCACTTATAATTTTGTGCCACTGACAGGCAGCAGATTCTCCCTCCTGATAAATACTTCCTGTTTGGTACTCCTCATTTCTGTAGCTTTTAAACTCTGGCTTTCGTGAGCGCTGCCTTTGAGCCTAATCAAACGCCACAGCAGGCCCAGTAAGGCATCACTTCAGCTCAGTTTAAACCGTGGAAACACTGGACGGCAGCAGCACGGCTGCTCTCTCCTTGATCAGGTTCCAGATTTTCTGAGAAGCTGAGTTAGACTCCGGGTTTTCGGAAACTGATCTGCAGCTTTGGTGCACAGAACTTTGGTGCATAAACAGACATTTTGCAGCTTTTTCCAATTGAAAGTTGAATCGTTTGTGCATAATTAGTTTTTCAGCTGCCTGGACGGTCCTGTTTTTGTCTCACATGGCAGGCAGCTGTTTCCAGTCCGGTGCTGAAGGCGTGAGGAAGAAAAACCTTTGGGGTTTTTTTTTGTCAGCGTTTCGATGGCAGTTTGGAAAGGCCGATTTGATGTGCTGACCCTCTCTGTGCACACAAAATGTCACCACGAGCTGCGAGAGTTGTTAGTTCTCTGCTAAGTTTAGTGCATTTGAATGCAAACCTCTCCCAGCTGTGATGTCATGAGAGCAAAACCCGTGAAAACGTTGTTCAAACAGCCTGAGACTGAGCCTTCTGCATCCACAGCCTGCACAGATCCAAACAGACCGCAAACTAAAGCAGCAAAAACCTAAAAAACACAAAAGGACTGGTACATTTTCTGCCACCAATCTGTCTCTCTTTCTATGGTCTGATTGACAACTTCTCCATGTCAGGAAATATCTTTTAAAAGCTTTTCCTTTAAATCACGAAAACGTGGCTCATTTTATTTAAAGGCGTGACTCTTTGTCTTGTGCGAAGATTTCCCAGAACATCAGAGAGTTTGTGCTTATATAATCTGAGATCAGGTGGAGCCACACGGTGTCAGAATGACTTTAAACCAGGGCTTTAAATCAGCTGCACCACTGTCTTTCTTTTTTTTCTGGACACCAAAGACCAAAAAGCTGCAGATCGATGGGTTCATCTTTAGTTTAAATCTTCACATTGCCTCTGGACAGAGACACTGAAATCCTGAAGGAAACTTTTCATCGATTCGGAGGGACTCAAAGCAGACAGTGAGGAATGACTCCTCTGTACTTTTCCACATCTCTGTGGACCAGCGCCTCTGGCTTTCCACCACCGATCCATCCAATGTCCATTATCATAGTAAAGGGGGCTTCATGTACTTTAAGCCTTCGGTTGAGTCGGTTAAATGTTCAGGTTTAATTCTCCCGTCGCTGATATCACGCCATATTCAGCTGTGCAAAGAGTCTAAAACATCTGCAAACATCTGCTTCTCCATCTCCTCACTGGCAAATACAGGCAGTTTGAAGAAGGTCTCTGCACTTAAATATACTCAATACCTCAGATCTTATTGTTTTAAGGCTATTTCACGACTAAATCCTGGTATTTAAACTGCTTTTAAACTTGATTTGGGGCTATTAGAAAAGATTTTCTACAAAAAAGTGATCATACAGTCAATTAAAGCTGATTCATGAATTTATTTTCCTGGTAATGTTAATAAGTATTTCTAGAATCTGAACACACATAATGTGACACATAATGGACATGGAGAAGGTTTGAGTTTTGGCCACTCCTGATTGGTCAGAGCCTATGACGTCACCAGTGGGGAGGCGACAAAGTTTGAGACTGCTGCTCTGAATTGGTTGATGCTTCGATTAATTCAAATGACTTAATTCTGCTGGATTGATAGGGCTCAGAACCATTAGGGGGACTCTCTCTTGAACCTTCTTTCCTTCCCTGTCTGCAGCATCATTAATCCCATCTATGCATAAGAGGGGTTTTATTTTGTGAGCTTTCATTGTTGTTGAAAAGCAGAATTGTGTATCATTATACCATTCGATCCTGGTCTGTCTCACTGTTAACCCCGTTAGATGTTAAAGTTTCTCTTATTATGATTCAACATCAGAAGTGTTTCCAGCCTGAGGGCATTATTGGCTGGTCCGGTTTGGAGTCATTAACTATGGCCGTGTTCCTTTCCGCATTTAGCCCGCGGACACACAAACCTGCCGTCATTATTTCACTGAAGTGAGTAAACACAGTCAGTCAAAGCTGCCCGAGAGCCTGGAGGACTCGTTTGAATGTTGAATCAGTTGTGTTCACCCTCCGTTGTTTGAGTCCGTGTGAGCATCCAGGAGGGGCCTCCTCACAGTTCAGCCCCAGATGTGCTTGTCCAGATGCAAAAGCCCCGCCCGGGCGCCGCATTAGGGGCGGCGTATCTTTTTCTGCACAGCAAACCCAAAACTGCACAAATCACCACAACAGCGTTGTATCCTGCCCTGTCTGTCTGTTTCTTTCCCTCCATCTAATTCCCTTTGATCCAGCCTTTCTTTGCTTTTGATTCTTCTTCAAACTTCTTTCCTTTGACAGGTTTTTTGTTCTTCTTAACCTTTAGGAAACCCACTAATAATTTTGCATGCCCTTTTACGCATTTGACTCGATGTGAAAGCTGCGATCCGCCTATCTTTTTTCCTTTGACCTGCCTCTTTGTTCTCCTCCAGGGTTTCCTTTCAGACCTGCTGGAGAAGGCCAACAGACACTACGATGACCAGAAGCTGCAGGAGTACACACAGACCATAGTAAGGCCCAACCCCTAACCGAGAGTGTCTTCTCTGAGCAGCACAGGAACACGTGGTGCATCGTAAACTCGTCCTCGGTCTTGGGGGGACATGAGCCGGGGGGGCCGGTGGTGCTCCTTCGTGTCGTCTGACCGCAGCCCAGATGTGCCAACAGCTGCTTCGCCCCTGGAGCCCCGCAGCTCGGCTGACCTGGTTTTTCCGAAGCTCAGACACAAAACCCTTCGCTTCTTTTGTTTTGAGCAAAAAAATTATCAGAGGTTGACAAACCGGGGCCAATCCCAGCAGCCCCCAGGCAGGACACCCAGACAAGCCACAATGCATTCTGGGAGCTTTGAACAGTTTTTTATGGAAGCCCAAGACGTTACAGACCACTTATGCACACGTTCTGGTCAGCAGATGGCTCAGGTTTTCTTAATTATTAGATTAGTTTGACTGGACTCCTCCAGACACCTGAATCTAATCAGCAATAACAAAAAAGGAGTTGTAAAAGCTCCTGGGACGTAATCCCATTACAGCATGTTTGCATTAACAAACATTTTGGTGGAAAAAACAACCAATCAGAGCAGGTTCTACAGGTAACGTGAGAAATCAGAGAAGAAGAGCAATCTGAGGCGTTTCATGGAGATCTGCACCAGGTGTCTGTTGTTTTTCTATTTGCTTCATGTATTAGTTTCCTTCTGGGCTTTTGCTGTAAAATATGATGCTTTTTTCTTGAGTTTTTATGGGTTTATTGATGCTCACTTTATTGGTCCCCTGTTAGACCTCCAAAACTAGTAAACAAGTTGTGGATATATAACAAAAAGAGAAAAAACATTCATTTTTTTGCTGCAGAAACGGTAGACTGTGTAAAATTATCAGCACCTTCCCCTCATTTCTGTCCTGCTCCTGTTTGCAGCTCAGGATGTTTGATCTGAATGGAGATGGGAAGCTGGGCCTCTCAGAGATGGCGAGGTAATTTGCAATTTTCCTCGCTTCTGCTCACAAAATAGATGTTGAATCACATTTCCTCCTGGCGTTCATTCACTGTCAGCAGAATTTAATAATTGAACCTCTTTCTGCGTCCGCTAATGAAGTCATTCTTTTCCACAGGCTTCTTCCCGTGCAGGAGAATTTCCTGCTCAAATTCCAGGCATGTAACGCTTTTTCAGAGCAACGTTTAACGGCAGCCCAGTAAAAACCTGCCGGTATCATTTGGTCTGTGCAGTTTATCGCCTGATAATTAAGTCAAATCCTGCATTTACAGGGCGTCAAGATGACTTCTGAGCAGTTCAACTCCATCTTCACATACTATGACAAGGTAAGGCTGTCAATACTTTCCACGTGAACCAGCTTCTCTTATTAGATATCAGCTGTCTGTGTGGTTTGGCTGGACGCCTCCCTGTCCAGCCTTGAGCCCAGCTGATGTTTTCTCTGATAAACGTGCGACGTGCAGCCGTACTTTGGTGCTAACATTGATAGTAACAGCTCCCTCTGGTACGAGCACGCTGGCGCTGAATGCTGATGAAATTACACTTTGTATAAACATCCATCTGCTGGGAATTGGGTTTTAATTTGACCGAGCTGCACCTGAGGGCTGCAGCGTGAGGCAGAAGTAATGCGGCTTTTTTTTTTTAAAACGTCAGAGTATCTGAGTCAAATCTGTTTGTTCGGAAGCAGCTTTCTGTGAAAATCATCAATATGCAAATTCTTTGTTTTTGCACCCGAGGCGCTCCCTTGTCCACCAGCCAAATGACTTGGGCTGCACACCTGTCCCGGAGTAAACAGCTCCAGGAAGCCGAGCCGCGGTTCAGCTAATGGCCATGTTTTCCACATTAGCAGTCGATAGGCGGGGAGCGACCAAAGGGAGCAGCGTGATGCAACAGGGGAGGAGCAGAGCCCCTACGGCTCACCTGCTGCTTAGGCTGAGCCCTGTGAGCCGGGGCCCTGCAGCCCAGGGCCTGTGAGGGCTTCTGGGCTCATGTTTAGGGAACAAACTCCTCTGGAGTGATGCTGGAAACTGATGCGTTTTCCACCGACTGGCAGCAGAGATCCAACCGAGCAATTAAAACCCCTCATTACTCCTCAAAAACATCCAAAATGTTTCCCATAATGGGTGAACTCTGGGTTTAAAATGCAAACCTGTCCTGTTCAGGAGCTTTGTGAATGATTATTTATGTAAGGTTACATTTTTTTAACTCTTATTTCCACCTATATAAATGTTCTTTAGAATATCAGAGAAGAATTTCAAGCCCTTTAAGGTTTGACTTGGAGAATTCAGTTACATTTCTTTTGAAGGTAAAATGTCATTGAATTAGATTTATGATTTTAAAAGGAGAGATGACCAGGTCAGATGTTTTTAGCTGTCAGATAAGGGCAGACTCAAACACAAAAGTCTCCAGGTAACATTTGCATATTTTTCTAAAAATCCATATGTTTATCATGACGTGTCAAAGAAAATTAAGTTTTGCTTTGGATCTTTTGAAAACTGGAGTTCTTTGTTTCTGTGTTGCTAATATGTTCCACATCTAATAATTTAGTTTTGTGCACAATTGGATTTTAAAAGCGATGCAACAATCCCTTTGTTTGCATTTTATTATTATATATATATATATACATACATACATATATATTTGATACATTTCTAACACAAATTTTCCCTGTGGACATTTTGAATGTGCTGGTATCCACTAGGCTTTAGCAAAAGAGAAGTTTTAGTGCTGCATCTGGGCCTCTCTGGCTAAATAACTGCATGCAAATTGCAAAGCAATCCACGTTGATCTGAATGCAAGATGCCCATTAAGACAAAAAAAAACAATTCCTTTTTTTTCTTTTCTTTTCCAAATACACAAAAACAATTCCAAACAACTGACTGTAAGAGAACATAAACATGCAGACCGGTGCCTTCCGTTAATACATAAAGACGCTAAACTAATGTAGTTTTTAATGAAAATTAAGCTTCAGCCATTTTGTGTCAGCATTTTGATGCTGTTTCTGGGTTAGCTGCAGCATCTTTGAAAAACAGCAAAATGCTGCGTCCTGAAAACAGGAAAAGTAAGAATTCTGTATTTGTTTGTATATTTGTTTTACGGTTGGTTTTTTAACTGCAAAATAGTTCAAATGTGGTTTTGCAGTTGGGGAAGGAGTGTGCTGATTTTATTAAGGGGATCTGATCTGGGGCGGACCAATCACAGCAGACTGGGCCTTTTAGCAGACGTCAGCATCCCCGGTTGCTTTCTGAGGAGCCTTTAGTTGGTTGGAAGGTTGCGAGTTTTCTGAGGTCAGAGTTGAATGTTAAATTATAATTTAGTATAAAGAAAGGCACTGCTGTCCCTCTGACTGGAGCACCATTTATGGATGTGAGGAGTTTATCTTTTTGTTTTGAGCTCAGCCCCTGCAGCCCAGTGATGCCCAGTCAGCCGGACGCCAACATGACTGACAGGCTGCAGCCAAAGACTGCAGGAAAAAAGGCCAAACCCCAAGAGGGCACAGCCTGGCCCACGCCTCATGTCGCCCTCAGCCCTTTATCCTTAAGGGGAAAATGGAAATGAGGTTAGAATAGAATGACACCTAAATTTGGGTCTGTAAACAAAATTCCAAAAATCTCTGAAGTCATCTTGATAGGGAGCCCGGACAAACAGATCGTGCTCCAATGCCACTCGCCAAAGGCAACTTTCCAGTAATTTGGGCTTATCTTTTGGCCCAAAACCGCATAAACACAATGAGGCATATCTGGTTAATTAAAAAAGAAGCTGCATGTTAACTTCCCAGCTCCCCCCTTTTCCAGAGATGTGAATGGAGGTTGTTTTTGTGATCATTTGGCTTCGACATTCATGATCGCAGCCATAAAATGAATGAAACTTAGAAAAGAACATCCAAACATGCACAAGTCATCCCTGTATTCAAACCCAAGGGTCCATTTCTTCATGAAGAACAATAACCCTGATCTACAGGGCTTAAATATGGACATCTATGGAGATCCTTTGGTGGTGGAAACATTCCCATTACAACAGAAAATCGATGCATCTTTGTTGCTTCTTTTTTTTTTTCTTGTTGCTTCGGCTGAAACGATATCAGAAAACCATCGGGGGTCACGCTGTAGAGTTCATCTCACGCTCCATTCTTCCTCAGGCTGTGGGTCACAGCTCTCAGAACCTGTGCCCTTCTGTGTATTCCCCAGATAACATCATTTCCAGCTTTTTCCATGCATCTCTGCAGGTTGTGTGAGTGTTTGTGGAAGCTTTGGTGTCCCTGGACACACATGGACCCAGCATATGAAGGGGAGCATAAAAACCTCACAAATTTGAATTTCTGGTACAGAAAAGTCCCACATCATCATCAACAGGACTCACAAGAGTCATCAATGAGGGTCTTAATTTCTCTGTAATTATCCAGATAAATATTCAGGATTTGTGGCTCATTTATAGTCACAATTGGGAGCAGTGTTGTAATTTTAGTTTAAAGAAACTCACTAGTATTTCTGGATTTTTTAGGGTATTTTGTGTTATTTTGGCAGTTTGTTTGCCCTGCATGTTTTCTAGTGTTTTTCTGAGAAGGTTCTGGGTTTATTCCCGGCTCCTTGTATTGGTTTCCCCCCGGTCACGTGCTCCCCTCCCTTCTCCTGTGCTCTGCATCCTCAGCTGTGACCTCTGTGCTTCAGCTCTCTGGTTTCTGCACTCAGTTGTTCCTGGATCTCTGTGTTTCTCCACAATCCTGCGCAGACACACACACTCCTCTGAGACGCTTTCCCCTAAAGCCTGTTGTATTAGTTTGGAAATTAAGTAACATTTGTGTTTTTTGTTTCCAGGATGGAAACGGCTACATCGATGAGCACGAGCTGGAGGCTCTGCTACGAGACCTTTACCAGAAAAACAAGAAGGTGAGAGTCGGATGAGGTTTCTGGCATTACAGCGAATGAGAATCGATGCAGTTTGTGCTTTGTTCAAGTTCAAACTTTTGTTTTCGCGTCCGGGCCACAGTCTAACATCTCTGCCATCGTTTCAGCCCCTAATACACTTTAAACTCTTATAAAAAAAAAAACTCCTTTTCCACATGCCATGCCCACATGTCGGAACATGCAGCATGTGTTGCTCCGGTTCTTAGAGCTCAGATCAAAAGCTTTACTGATACCAGCCACAGATCCAAGCTTATTAGCTGTTTATCACTTCCGTCCAGGACGTGTTTAAAAGGCCCAGGAGAAATCAGTCTGTTCAGAGAACACCATGAGAGGGAGGAGAAGCAATTTAAATCAAAGCACAGAAACGTTCAGGAGTTAATTTCCTTTTATATTCGCTTTGGCTCTCGTTCTGTTACTGCAGGGAAAAAAGGGGGAAATGTTCATGAATTTTCTCTTTTGCTTTCAGTTAAGTGAATTTCTATTAATCTCCTGATTGAGAGTCAAATATCAAATAGATCCTGAGCTGTAAACCTATCTCAGTTCATTATTGAATAGATGAGCTGGTGTAAACACAGCTGGAGGATCTTTCTTTTTCTTTTTTTTCCTTTTTTTTAAGAAAACAATGTCACTAAACCTGAAAAGTAAATTCACAACCAGACACCAG
>CAJRST010022223.1:17834678-17854225 GCA_907169785.1 Menidia menidia
AACCCCTCTCTCCCTCAGCGTTGCATTAGATGCAGACAAACAAAGCTGTTCGGTCGACTGCGTTCAAAACTGGGGGTTTCCCTCCTCCTCTCTGTCTCCTGAAACTATCTTGTTCCATTGAAACTCGTGTACCATTTCCAGGATGAGATTTTCATTTTCAACATTTGTTTTTGGCTGATAATATCAACTGAAAATATTAATAAAATATCTTAAGAAAAAGTCGTCTGGATGGGATTTTTGTTTGAGTAGCATGTCTAAAAACTCTGAGGAACCCCTTTAGGGGAGAACGGCCATTTTGCCATGGCTTCCTAACAGCTGGCTGTCAGTAATTGGACAAATCATGGTGAATTAAAGTGAAAAATCAATAGCTATTGCGTCGAGGACTCAAAATAATGCATGAAACAGCACCGTTTGCTGCATGATGTTTGTCCTCTGGCTGGAGGGACGTGAAGAGTTGTGATCTCTTTGAGTTCGTTCACAAAGTTCGTCTGAATAAAACATCCAAAAAGGAAAAACAATAATCCTCTCCCTCTGAGCTGCTGAGGAAGTCCCGACTTCCACCCTTAAAACATGGCTGGAAAAAAGCTGTCGGCCTCAAAGAAAATTTACAGTTTGCTCCTAATTAGTTTGCTTTGTCGAGTCCAAACACATTTATAAGACGTCTTTAAATTAAAATGAGGTGACTGTGACACTGAGGGTACTCTGCTTCTACCCATTGCTCTTAACACTGATCAATTTAGTGGCATTTATCACTCTTAACCCTGTGTTGACCTAAATTACTTAAATAATCACACCTTATGCTCACTTTCAGTCACTTTAATGCAAAGTGTCAAATCGGTTTCCACTTTTATCCGAAGAAGAAGTATTTCCTCAAAGAGAACTGAAACTAGAAGATCTGATCCTGAAAATATCTGATCTGAAACTAAATTAGGGACCTGTAAGAGGGAGTTGTAGCTGTTTGATCTAAGAGAAAAAAGGTCCATGAGCCTGTTTTATTTGTGATTTAAATGGCAGATCCTCCTCTGTGTCCCTGAAACACATCTGCAGTTTAACCAGCTGAACCTGAGCAATGATCAAAGCGAGCAACCCAAAAACTTTGGCTGAAATTCAGCCGTGCGCTGGCAGCCTTCAGCTTCCACGGCTGAATCGGCGATGAGAGGTTTTCCCTGCAGTGGAGCTGAGATGTTGTTCCTGAAATAGTAGGACAGGACACGATATTTCTAGTAAAATCCCTATAATTGAGTTGACATGCTTTTAAGGCAACCTGAATAATACAGCAAGCACACCAGCTCCCATTTCACTGAAGAGCCGGTGCAAACCCACATCAATTAATCAGAGGCGTTTAAATCTTCATGGGACGCGCAGCTGCACTGAGCATGCAGATCACGGCACAAGAATTTAGCTGAGAAATCATCCCATCTAAAAGGGAGGAAGCTCAACAGATCAAACGGCTTTTGCTGACAAAGGGTTGGGCAAATGTCATTTCATATCAGGAAATAAACAATGCAAAAGGACAAAGCTGCTAAAGCAGTCCTTTAACCAAAAGTCCCATTTAAATACAGAGAATCCAGGAAAATGTTATGATTCTAGCTACATTATTTGTCACATGTACTCTCTCTATATGCTCTCTATGTACATTATGATAATATGAACTCATTCATACAAACACAAATGCTGTCAAATATATATATACTTTTTTTTCCTTTTCTTTTGGGTAATTTTTTACTTAATTTCTACTCAAAATGATTTCGGCAGGTCTCTTTCCACAGACTCCTGGGGATGTATTGTGTTTTACTGGAGCTCATCCTAAAGAAAAACAGCTTCTGGATGAAGTGATATTGTTCTGAAGCCTCTAAAACTTTAACGTTTAACCTCTGAAGCATCTCCAAAACACCTTCTGAGTGTTGGGACACAGGCTGTGCTTCTCATAAATGGATGCCTGCTGCCACACAGCTGTGAATGAGGGAGGAACCCCCCTCAGATTACCTCATTTCTCCCCCATAACTGACACCCAGTGGACTCAGAGCTGATTTCTGGGTGTGCTCCTCATTAGGTGGCTGATTCATTCATATTTTTCAAGGTAAATCTACTAAAAAAAAAACATGTTCTCATCAGACAATTTCCTAAATGCGCTGTGCTGGGCACAGAGGTAATTTCCTCTTGTTTCAGGGCGGTAATATGCTTTCCAGTGATTTGCATAATTTCCTGTCTCGCTCTGGTAAAACGGAGTTCCCTCAGGATCCCAAAATCAGCCGCATCTTGCATCACGCAGGGCTCTTATTCACATTCCCAATAAGAACTAACTCAATGAGCAAGTAGCTGAGTAGATGCAGGCGTGACGGGCGACTGTAGTGCGTGTAAACACACTTAATCATGTGTATCCAGCTGTGCTGAGGCATCGTAATAAAGGCTGGAGGCAGCCCGACACACTGTGCCGAGCACAGAGAAGGAAAAAGAATATGAACATAAGAGGATAACGTCCATGATTTATTCATTGGCCAAAGGAACCCTGCTCATTTATTCATGATTTCTTTAAATATAGTTCACGTGAATTTCAAAAGTGAAAAGGATGTTCCAACCCACATTCTCCTTATTCCCACAAACCCGTAGTGAACGCCACCTCGCACCCGGAGGACGTGCACGCGCAGGACGTGCACGTGCAGGTCGTGCACGCGCAGTACGTGCACACGCGCGGCTCCAGCTGCAACACATTCAAACCAGCAGAAGCAGATTATTGCTTTGCTGAGCTCACCAGTCAAGCTGAGATGCATCCATTTTTCATACTCACTTATACCATCAAAGGTGTTTTGCAGAGGGGGGGCGGGGGGGGGGGCACTGAGACAGGAAACCATATGCACAATTTAGCGTCTCCATTTAACTCCACACACACACACAACCAGCCGGGATTTGAACCAGCAACCTTCCAGCTGTGTGCTCGCTCGGCAGCAGCCTGGAAAACATCCAAAATATCTAAAACATATCCAGAATGTACATTCTTAGAAGGGCTCAGAGGGGGCAGGAGTCTGTCCCAGCTGTCATTGGGTGAGAGGGGGGACACACCCCCGACAGCCACGCCCACCCACCCACTCCTATGAGCCATGTAGCTTCTCTACCAGAGTCCTCTACTCTGTCAAACTCCAGTCCTGTTTGGGCCACTTTCTTGCAGGTTTTTGACATTTTCCAGCTTCTGATGAAACTGGATCTTCTCTGGACACTGTGGAGCTTTGCTGCTAACGGCTCTTTGATGGAAGAACATGCAGACTCCACACAGACACAACCAGCCAGGATTTGAACCGGCAACCCCCTTTCTGTGAACCACCATGCAACACTTAAACGCCTTAAAATAAACAGAAAGAATACGAATATCAGCTGATAAACTCAGACAGGCCCCAGTTAGTCAACGTTAGGCCAGCAGTGTCTCTAAAAAAAGCCTTAAACAGCATTCACTTCCACTCTGTGACCGTGGAGCTTATACTCCAGCTCTGCGTGCTTCGGCCGCTCCTCGCTTTTTTATTCGTGAGCCTGCAGATGTTTTAGCGTTGCAGAAAAGCTGGGGAAATGAACACTCGCTGTCCCCTCCGCACTGATTACAGGACACACCATCTGCAGAGACCAAAGCTCAGAGCTAGCATCTCGGCTCAGCCCGGGCAGAGAGAAAGCTCCCCGTCTCAGTCAGCACACATTGTCCCCCCGCTCATCGCCTGTGTTTGGCAGCAAACGAAAGAAGCCTGCGAACGGAGGCGCAGCCGCCAAATTTCCAAATCAAGTGACCTGGTGGGATTTTCTGCTGCTCCCAAGCAAAAGGAGCTTTAAGAAAAACCTGGACTCAGAGGGCTGCCAGGGAGACCATCTGTGTGCTGCATAAACTCCATCAGCTGTGCTGTCACTCCAGCCTCTGCTCCTCCATCTTTGCTTCAATGTTTGAAAAACTGACTTGCGCAAACAATGAACTGCCAAATTTGTAAACAACTCACTTTGTATTCATGCTCATAAATGTCACATGACATCAATTTCTTTTGATTTAGTCAGTGTCTGTAATCTAATAAAGATGAAATATCAAAGCAAACAGCGGAGAGATTCATCACACTGACTAGAAAAAGTGTATTTACGTTCGGCAGATTTGTTCTGACCTTTCGAAATGTAATCATTTCAAATATTCTCTTTTGTGTAAGCCAAAAGAACAAGTTATTGGACTGTAAATCCTGATTAAACTCGTCATGAAAAGGTTGTAATCACATTTAGATTGCCTCCCTCCCCTGAAGTATGTTAATATTTGCTTTCCTGTTGTTTTTCATGTCGCGACTCATAACGTCAAGGATCCAGAAACAGTTTTTTAATCCAGTCAAACAAAGGGGAAATAACACAAATATGACAAGAAATGGATAGCTGTATACTGGAATGATGTCAGGCATTTTCTGTTTTTCTTTTTATTTGTTGTTGTGTGTGTGTTTTTGTGGACTTTGTGATTGTTTTGCTTCCAGTTTGAGTCAATACATACATACATACATACATACATACATACATACATACATACATACATACATACATACATACATACATACATACATACATACATACATACATACATGTATAGTAATGATTGACTTTGTCTATCCCAGGTTCAGTTTTAGGTTTTACCAAAAGTGCTTTTTTTTTCATTCACAGCTAAATTTTCACTTCATGGTTGTCGAAGTGTATCCTCTCAGGTCTAATTTCAGCAGGTTTTCCTTAAAGAGGACATGAATGTGTGTGACCTCCAGCCCCGTCAACAAATTACAGGTCGTTAAAAGTAAATGAGCTCGGGGTTTCTAACTGAGTAGCTGTGTGTGGTTCTGCTGTTAGCTTGGGCACCTCAGAGCTCATGGATAATTCAGAGCAGACAGAGCTGACATATGCATAAAAGAGAGTTGTCTATAAGTAGAGAGGCAGACATATGCGAGAAGATGATGACGCTCCAGGGGAAGAAACCGTATATTTACATGTACAGAAAAGAAAAATCCTCTGGGTGTCACGATTAAGTCCGAGAGATTTATGATGAGCCAAAAATGTACACAGAAAACAATAACAAGAACCAAAGTTTATTCGTTTATGTGTTCAGTTCATCTATTTATTTATGTATACATTATTTTCCAAGAAACATCCTCTGGCTTTTCTGCAGGTTTGGAAATTGTATCTGCATTTACACGCCGTTAGAAAATATGCACAAAAAAGCTCAGGTTTTATTGACTTGAATCTGATGTCTTGAATAAGAGAAACATCTAAAAAGCATGCAGGACAGCATTTGGACACATCATCAATCTTGTGTGCACAGCTTCCATTCTCATGTATTTATTGAATATTTTTCCTTAAAAGCAAATACACAAGCGTATGAATAAATATAAATTGCTAAAAAAAACCTTGTTAACATAGGCAAAACAAGTCTGTTTTGGTGAGTACTGATGCTGGTTTGTGCGCAAGGAATTATGGGAAGTTTCCGCAGAAAGAACGGGCTCTAAAAGGTTCTGAACACCCACATCGGTGCACCCGTCTGCCTTTGGGATCGGACTGGTTGTGGATAAGTTGTGGGTTTGACAGCTGCGTCTTTCTGCTGAACCAAACTGGTTACGTCGATGACGTCACCCCGGAACAGTGGCGTGACCGGATCAGCTGATCGGCTGATCAGCTGACGGAGCCACCTGAGCAGAAAGGACATCTTCATCTTCAGCCATGAGCGGAGCCGCCAACTTCCGGAGCTGCGGCTCGGTGCTGGTCACCGGGGCCGGCCGCGGGCTCGGCCTGCAGATAGTCCAGACGCTGGCCAGCGGAGGATTTGCACCCGGGAGGATTATAGCCACGGCCAGAGACCCCGGAGCCGCGGAGGTAACCGCAGACACATCCGGGTTTTCCCCCCTGATGCTGTTGACCCTGAACGCATCACCCCCCCGCGGCTTAGATAGCAGCAAATAGGACAGAAGTAGAAAAAAAGCCGCCAGCAGAGGTCGCCATTTCCTCCAGATGTTTGTGGCTGACTGATGACACTTGTGTCCTTTTCACCCAGACCCTCCAAGAGCTGGCAAAGAAACATCCCAACGTCCACATAGTTCCTCTGGGTAAGATCGAGAGCCAGAACCAGCAGGGAAACATACAAAAACTCATCACAATAAGCCTCCCAGCGTACACAATTGTTTTTAAAGGCCAACAATGACGCAAATCAGCTCACAAAACAACCCAAATGTGCCAAACATCCATCTAATACAGAACTGGACAATAACAACAAGAAAAAAAAACAACTTCTTAATATTTTCTTGTTATTTTGTGGATTAAAAAATAATCAAAGTAGGGTAAAAAAAAAACAGAATACTAAAGTTGAATACTAAAGTTGTAAAAAGAACTAAGTAAGACACCAAACATGCTCAAACTGCTCAGATAGTGGACAGGGCTCAGGTTAGGATCAAATTCCATATTAATCACACATTTGTACACATGTGAAACAGATGGGGGCCAATAACCTGATTATGTTTCTTAAAAATAAACAGAAAACTCCCAAAAATTCAGAAAAGCAGCGTGAGACTGAAGTGTTCCAAATATTATTAAAATGCATGAAGAATCATCATTTATTTAGAGTCATTTTTAAGTTGGAGCATCTCAGAATAAACAGAAATATTAACTATATACATGACCACATAGAGACACAAAACAGAGAGAGACTTCAGAGAATCACGGCAACAAAAATACAGAAAACAGCCAAATCCCTCTATAAATGAGTTGAAGTGTATTTGGATTCAGTTCTGTATATTTTAAATCACATTGAGATGGCTTGTTTTGTGAGTTGAATTTGAACTATGGAAAGTTTCACACAAAGAAACACCAGAAAATGGTGAGTTAGAGCTTAAATGTCCAAAAAGACCTAAAAGAAATCATTAAATCTGACTCAAAATAATCCAAGTGTAATAAATAATGACTCAGATATATGATGACTAGATAATTAAATGCAAATTATCACAATGAAGTGCAAACAAGCTCACTAAAAAGTAATGCTTAATGACAGTTGCATAACCAGCTTTTTGTCAGTGTGGAGGTTCTGGACCTTTTTTAAACTTCTTTCCTGTAACACCACCTTTGGTTTTTGAGCACCTTTGATTATGTAGTGTAGCTAAAATAGATTTTAGATTCAATTTTCAACTTTTTAGAGTCTGAAAATGTGTTTGGAAGAATAAATGACCACATTGTCCAGATCTGATCTCCAAAGGTAACAGGACACCCAAAACCGAGGGCAGATGGGAGAGCTTTTTTGTGTGTTTCTAGTGGGTCGGTTTATTTTTTAAAGACACGTTTTGTTGAGTCTCGGCTTGCGTGTCCTGTGTAGACGTAGTGAGTCAGGAGAGCATAGAGCAGTGTGCAGAGGAGGTGGGCCGGCTGGTGGGGGAGGACGGCCTGAACTGCCTCATCAACAACGCAGGGATCAACCTGGTGGCCGACTTCCACTCCGTCACCGCGGAGAAGATGATGGAAAACTTCCACACCAACGCCGTCGCCCCCCTGATGATCACCAAGGTACTGCACACTCCAAGGTACTGACCCTTTAAACCAGGGGGGTCGAACTCCAGGCCTCTGGACACTGTGGAGCTTTGCACCGGCCAGCTAATGGCTCTATGATGTGAATCATGTGTGTTAAAACAGGGGAAACCTCTAAAACCTGCAGGACAACGGCCCAAAGAGGACAGGACTCTGACACCCCCTGCTTTAAAAGTTCAGTTTGCTTCAGAGAGAAGCAAAATCAATCCGCCGTGCTTCTGTTTTGCCGATACCCCGGGGGAAGCACCCTCCAGTGGTTCATACCCATTAAACCAACTCAAAACAAAGACCTTGAAGATCCCACGTAAGACAATCCCAAATCCTGGACCAGCCTGCGTGTCATAAATATTCATTAAAACTTTTTCATTAGCAGCTTTTGAGATATGTACGGATGAGCACAAACTGATGTTCCCAGAGGGATGGTGTTTAGAGGGAGGTGACCAGGTCTGGGGGGAGTCTGACTGGGAGGTGGAGGCAGACAGGAGCCGGCTCAGCCCAACCCAAGACTCACAAAAGACCACACGACACCACTACACAACAGCGCGATGACAAAAAGCAACACGCCTCCATAAGAATCAGAGTTTCTCAGCCAAAAGATCCAACTTTTTATGGTTCCTGCTTTACATTCAGCTTCTCTCTGTCTTCTGGGAAATGTGCTCATTTTTAGAAACCCAGTTTGTTTCCTGTTCCCAGCAGCTGCTGACCAGTGCCCCGATTACTGAGCCTCTGATTTAGAAAAGCAGAAGTTTGTTGAGTTTGCTGCTTTCGGGTGTGTTAACGCAAAGCCAAGGAGGAAAGACACCAGCAGTGCTGCTCAATCCAGAGGTTTAAGGCCAGTTAAAAATATCTGGAGCCCAACAGACGCATCTCAGACTCTGCAGGCCTCAGTGAGCAGGTCAAAGGTCAAAGGTCAGGGCAGCGAAAGCATCAGTTCAGAACAGAGATGAAAGGGAGTGGCTTCGTGGATTATTCTGAGTGTGTGATGTCTAGGTGCAGCCAGCAGAGGGCAGCACTAACACATGAACCGAGATAAAGCATGTGGGACTGTAATGTTTCTACTTATTTCTTTGCACGGTGAATTGTTAAAGCTAAATGAAGTGTCAGGTCGGTGGTTGTAGCATCACGCAGCTCCAGGGGAGGCTTTCTCTGTCCCGGCCAGGCCTTCCTGCCTCTGCTGAAGCGAGCTGCGTCCAGAGGAGGGGCCATGGGCATCCGCCGGGCGGCTGTGGTCAACATGACCTCCCTGCTGGGCTCTGTGGAGCTGAACTGGGGCGAGCGGGCCAACAACTTCAAGTGGTACCCCTACAGGACATCTAAGGTATTGTGGGAGCTCTTATTTTCCCTGTCTTAATATTGTTGCTTTTAGACAGATTTCAGCCAAACAAATCCTAAAATATGAGTGTTTTTTTTACGTAAATATGCGATGTAAAATGTATTTTTATGATGATTTTGCTCTTTTTTGCTGTATGTAAATGGAAATTTGTCTGCTCTCTAGAGGAGAAGTTAAGAGTTTTATCGTTTTTTCGAGTGTTTAAAGGGAAATTGGCTGTTTGGGTATCTGTTTTGTGTTTTTAATGGAAAACCGGCTGCTCATTTCAGAGCGCCCTGAACATGGTGAGCCGCTGTATGGCCGTCGACCTGGAGCCAGATGGGATTCTCTGTATGGCCATTCACCCCGGCTGGGTCCGCACCGACATGGGGGGGTCTGAGGTGAGGACCCGCTCCCCCAGCACAGACAGCTGTCTTATGACCCGTCTCAAAAGTTCAGACTTTGTTGTGGATTTTCCACCTTGAACGTCCTGGATGTGGTGCACAGATGCTGTTTCTGCTTCTTTCCAGGCTCCGTTGAGTCCTGAGGAGAGTATTTCCTCCGTCTTATCTGTGATTGGTGGGCTGACTGAAAAGGATCACGGCTCATTTCTGAACTTTACTGGAGAACAGTTGCCATGGTGATCTGCCCATCGGCTCGGTCCATTATTATGATGACGTTTAAAACGTGCTCATCAGCTTTAAAAAATGCGAGTGTTACAAATATTCAGGAGCAATAGTTTTCCGTTGTTGTAAAGAAGCAGCTTTAATGTTTAAAGTGAAATAGTGTTGAAGGACTTTATGCAGCAACTCAACTTAGGTTTAATACGATTACTCTCTGCTAGTTCAAACCTAAAAGAGGCGATTTAAAAGGTATGAAAAGACTCTGGAAGTAAACATTCAGCCTTTAAAGGAAAAACACTCTGGAAATGTTTCTGTTTGAGCTTTTGTGGCGTCTTTCACCAACAAAGCGATCCAACATCTAATTTATGCACTTTTTATGACGATTGTCATTTTTTGAGGGATTTTGTCCAGATTGTTTTTTAAACCAATTTTAAGAGATGTTAAACGTGCATTTGTTCTAAAACAGCTGTCTCAACTTTCAGTGCATATTCGAATAAAAATAACGTTTTTGTTGTCTTCTGCTGAGCAGTTGATTAAAAGACAATAGTATAAATGCTGTTAAATAAATTTGCTGTTGGTCTCAGTGCTAAATGAGCTACTTTGTTCCAGAATAACTGTGTTCCTGTTATGTTTATTACTTCAGTATGTAGAAGCTCTGCATCCTAAATTATATTTGAACACAAAAATAAAATTGTTATTGTTATCAATGCAACAGTTCTTGCCAACCTTCCAGCCTGGAATCAAATTAATCAGATTGGAATCAATTTAATCAGATTCATGCATTCAGATTCAGATTTTGTTTACTTGTGTTCTCCATATTAACAGACTCAAAGTAATTAGGCAGATAACCATTATTATGAAGAGCTTTTATTGACAATATGTAGGTCACCAGATTTAGAAGGCCTCCCTGTTAGTAGATTTTTTACTGCAGATTTCTTTAGTTTGGGATGATTTGTTTTTTTTGTGTAGAATGAAAAGAGGGGACCTACTTGACTGAGTTGGGTAAAGCACTTTTGTTTCATTCTTTGCACTTTAAGTATTGAAAAGCCTTTTTAAAAACAGAGTTATGTCAGATAAACTATTGTTTTTCCTTTGAAAATGTTTCATTCAAGGTTAACTTTGTCACAGAGTTCAATCAGGAAGTCGAAAAATATTTTGTTTCCTCATACCTGAGATGGGCATGTGTGGTATCTAATCTTTATCTCTCATGTGTTGACCTTTTCTCTCCTATTGTTGTGACACAGTCATTTCCTTTTACTTGCTGCATACCTCACATAAACAGAGTGTTTAAGACAGTGACAGAATTCTTCGGAATGAATGGCGTCAGAAGTCATCCCTGTGCGTCAGTAGTCTTAACCTGCTGCAGGTTGGCATCATTCTAAGTTTATAAAACCTCTCCCCAGCTGCTTTTGGAGCAATTAACAAAACAATATCGTACCAAGTGTCCCTTCTTCAGGTAAAAACTTAAAACAAGCTAATAAAGTGTTTGGATGTAATTCAGATAGCTTTTGAACAGTGTCATTTTTACATAATTTCAGAGCTGATCTGCACAAATACGTGTGGCATACTTTATCTTTTCCATCTCTATCTCATTTTAAACTTCTTTGACTTTTAAAAGGAAGAAAGCAGGTGTATGATCATAAGAAGCTCCCTCATATTTTTAGACAGAGCTAGTCCAACCTGTTTGGCGAGGAAGTCATGCGTTGAATGTGCATGATGAGAGCAGACAGAGGGAGGGAGGGTGTTTGGAGTTTGCAAAGCAGGAGCAACAGTTATATGATAAAAGACTAGTTTGAATTTCCCTTTCAGCCAGTTCTTTTGTCCCTGTTTCTACTGAAGAGCTCACGGCATGGATTCATAGCACAGGATGGAGCTTATGCACCGGAGCAGAAATAACAAATGAGCTTCTCTTACTTGTTTCAGGTAAATATTTATCTGTACTTTGACTTAGTTTTTTTGTCATGCGAGCGGAAAACTGTGACAAATATCACCTATTAAATAGATTTTATCTTTATTTTTACTTCTGTTGAGAAAGAGTTTCGAGTTCAATAACAGGTCCTCCAATTAAAAGTCCATAGTGCTGGAAAACTCTATGGACTTTTCACTTTTTCTATCATCCTTTATGGTAATTTGAATAGAAAGCCAGGAGGTCGAGTTTAATTTGACTAAATTGTATCCGATAGGATGTAATCAGGTCTTTACAACCAAGAAGCAACGGTAGAAAGGTTTTGTTCCTGGAGAACAAGGATGCACTCATTACTGAGAATACAGGTTTGTAACCTGATGCCAAATTGATCTTAGTCACTTAGAGAAGATGGTGGCTTTTAAAAGACTGAAATCCAGACTGTTTGTGGTGTATTTAGTAACAAATGATAAAAATGCCAAGTCTCAGTTAAATGGAAGCATGAAAAGCGTTTTTTTTAAGATGTGTTGAACAAACATGAACCGAAGTCTGTTCTTTAAATATGGACACCTCACATGTTTATCACATCAGATGATCCGTTGGCAAATATTTTGGGCATCAGCTTCGGCTTGTGTCGGTCGTTCAGTTCAGGAGAATTTGTCTCAATCAGATAAAAATCAGGTGATTGTTTGGCCAGACGAGGCCTTTTTCTGACTCTTTTTCTGCTTAAAGTCAACGTCACTGATTAATAATTTAAAAGTATGCTGTCACTTTTCATTGTGTGTTCACACATTGATATGATAAACATTTTATACAATTAACTTTTTTTCTTTGCTCCTCATTTATGTATGTAGATTGTATTAATATGAGAACCTGAAACAGCTGTACTAATTTGTAGGAGAAATAGATTAATTGACCTGACTGAGAACTGTGTATTTTTAATGTTATATTAACATGTGAATGCAAATGCATAACTGAAGTATTTAATTGTTGTCTGTTTAAAAAAGTTATCTCATCTTTTTTAATGTCTTATCATCATGCAAACTAACATTCATAATCAGAGTATATTTTTAAAAAGCAGCTAGTTCTAAATTATTGCTTTGTATGAAGTACTGTAATGCATATAATCATAATTAAATCAGTGATGCTGCAGTTATTCCAACAAGAAAAAATCACATGTTTCTAATATTGGTGTTTTCTCAAGCTGCAGAGTATGTAGAGACCACGTGGAGGAGTCATGGTGACTATCATAGACCATCCCGTGCTTTCAGCAGCTGGAGAGCTAAGGATGCCATTCCCAGATGGGGTTAAGTACTGCATTCTGGGAATTTCTGTTGTTCTCCTCCTGCTGGCCCTGGGCATCTTGGCCTGGCAGATCTCCAGATGCTTTTCACGGACTCACAGCACATCCAGTCAGCAAGATACTGGTAAGAAAAGCATATTTTGAACTTTAATGGAGTCATATTTTGCTTTCAAGGAGTAAAGCTACATCTAACTCAAGGGATGAGTCAGCATTGTGTCCAATCAGCAGAGCGGCAGCTTAAAGTGGATCTTTAGGCTCTTTGTCAGCAGCAGCCTGTCACAGAGACACATAATTTGTTCCATTTCTGTAGCCGATGGGAAAAAGGCCAAAGAAAAGCCAGTCTGACAGACAGGAAACAGGATTCCTGAGGATTCCCAAAGAGCTGCTGGCTGAAAACTGGGCAGATCTCAGCCTGGTGAGCAGTGAGTCCTTACAACATCTGAGGAAACTGGACCAGTGGAGGACAGAAGAAGAAGAGCTGGGCCTGAAAAACTCTCTAATCCAGCAGATGAAGAGGACCTGAAAGTGAGGTCCTTCAGAAAGAGGAGCAGATCCAACAGAGAGCTGAACAGGAGCTGAGAGCTGCATCTGGACCTCCAGCTGACCATCTCCTGGTGGCCTCATCAGAAATGTTCTCCATGAAGGGGGGCTGTAAGAAGCCACTCTGAAGAAAGGAAACAGGGAGGAAAGGCGTGGCTCTGCCAGAGGAACCAGAAGTGGACTGAAGCCCAGCTCTGATGGAGGGATGGATCCTCCCCAAAAGGCAGCAGCAGCATCCAGAGCAGAGCTTTGGGACGTCCTTCAAGAAGCTGGAGAGCTGCTCCTGGAGACTCCTTAAAGAAAGGAGCTGCTGGAGAGGCTTCAGGCTGGAGGAGGAAGCAGCTCTTCAGAATTGTTCAAAATCGTTTTTGCATGTTTCAATAAATCACTGCACTTATTTGCCAGCTCTCTGGAAATTTAATAAAGTCTCATTGTTCTCTCATTCTTTCTCAGTGACCAATGATCTGCTGTATTCAGATGAAAAGCCAACAACCACAGCAAACTACTCAGCACCTCCCAGTATGAAGGTGAGGGGAGTTACAATGGGACACAGTTTGAAAACATCACACAGTTTCAGGGTGCATGTTTCTGTCTCCAGGACATGAAAGGGATCCTAACATAACCTTACCTTGAAAAAAATCTTAATATTATCATTTCGTACCAACTCACTCATGCAGGCCATTTATTTAGTTGGAACTTAAGTGATGTAACAGCAGACGCTTGACCTTTTAAATCAAAACAGTGTTTGCTCTCACTGGAAAAACCTCCAAAATTCGACCTCGAAAAGGATTCATTCAGCTGTAGACTATTTGATCATTTTTTAGAGCTCAGGTAAGAAAGCCATTAAATGGGGTGAGTTCTGAGTCATATAAAGCTCTTTACTGTGCAGAATCTTTTTTTCCTTCACATTTTACGATCAACATGAATTAACATTAAATAAGACTTAGAACATTAAATACATGCCCTATATGAAATCAGCCACAGCTTCATATGTTTTACCTAAACTAAGATGGAAAAACATGATGAACTACAGATTAATTTTCATCATAAATACTAAACTCTCTTTTTGCAGTTAATGTTAAGAATTCAGACGTGTGTTGCAGATAGTAACTTACACAAAGAGTCATGAACAGCTTGCAGAAGACATTAGATATAGACTGTAGGTGCTATGAAAAAGTGAAAAATGTACATGCATTTTACAGGTGGAGGATGTTGGAACGGAAGCCCAAAGACTGAGTCGCTGTCTGACTCAGGCCTCCTTTCCCTCCTCAGAGTCCCTCCTATCAGAAGGAGACGAAAGAGAACAAGAAACCACTAAAAAGGTACTACATACTGAAATTTCCTTCATAAAACTGGCATCTATCCAATGTACAGTGTTTGTTCTCTTCACTGAGGCGCCAACAGTCATGTGAGATAAAGAGCACACCCTCTTTCAAGTGGAGGTTTTACATATCAGAACATACACCAATCAGCCATAACTTTATGACCACTGGCAGGTAAGGTGACAGTAACAGGTGTCAGTGTTCTGCACTGTGGTCTCATGTGGATATACATGCATATCCCTCCACAGCCACAAAGTAGGCATACAGCAACCCCCAAACCTGCAGCTTTAATATAAAAAAGAATGGAAAATAGGCCAAAGAGCCTGAAGGGTGCATCTCACCTCTAATCTCTCCAGATATCAGTCTTATGGCATCGTATAGCACCTGTGGAGAGCTAGCCCAGTCTAAATAAAAAACACACAACCAAAAAGACTGAGTACATCTGGATGACGAGAGCACACTCTGTGTCTAACAGAAAAAACTTTGGCCCCACCACATCCTAGAAAGTAAATATAAGAATCTCAAACAGCCTTTTAGTAGTGAGATGTAACTTTTTGATCTTTGGTCTTGGGGTGATCTTGCTGAGTCATCGGCTCCTGGGAAGATGGACAGTTGTCCTTAATGTTTTCCATGTGAATAATGTTTCTTTCTGCAGAACGATGAACTCCAGATAGTTTTTAACTGGCCTTAAACCTCCAGAGTGATGGCAGCAGCTGCTTCTGTCATATGATTCTGATGTCTTTCCTCCTTGACGTTGTGCTAACACACACCAGAAAGCTGCAGAGCAGTGAAAAATAACCAGGGTGTTATGCACACTTTTAGGGTTCATTAGACCGTGTGTCAGCTGAAAGATTCCAATTGAAAGAGACTAAACTGATATTTGTCCTGGGTCAGGTCGACGGCTCGCTGCGTTTCTCAGTGTACCATGACCAGCTTCAGTCTCGTCTGGTGGTCACAGTGTTGCAAGCTGAAGGGCTTTCAAACCCAAGCACGACCACAAGCCTTCAACCGTTTGTTAAAATACTCCTCATGTGGGGTGGATCAGAGGGAGTCGAACTGGAATACTCAAAAGAAGAGGTAATTCCATATGCACATATATGTTCATGCTTGTATAACTATTCTCTGATGAAGACAAACACTTTTAAGCTTCTATAAACCTTAATGTTGTTGTTTTTTAGATGTTGATGCAAAGTATAGAATTTCTCAACCTCTTTGTCTTCAGCTTTACAGAAACATATCTGTACTAAGGATACTTTGATCCTTTAGGGTGATGTCACGCCCCCTGTGCTGTGGACGGTGATGCAGGAGTGGCGCACTCGCATCATAAAAGGCAGCTGCAACCCCTTATTTGGGGACCAGTTTAGCTGCATCCTGCAGGAGGACAAAGACACGCTTCGTAATATCAACCTCAGGATGGAGGTCCTGCGAGGCACAGACACATTCACATTCAGCTTTATTTAAAAAGCCCCCAATCACATCCCATGTTCTCTCATTGTCTCATCAACCAAATTAACATCTCAGTCACCTTGTATTAACGTTACAAGGGTTGAAAATTATGTATTCATTTAAGTATACATTTCATTCAGGAGAAACAATGTGCTTCAGAGAGAAAGATTATTTTTGTTGTTTAATTTGGTTACTAAACTGCTTGTTTCTATCATCTCAGGTGCGGGACTTCGATAAATTCTCCAGACACACGGTGTTGGGAGAGGTGAGGGTTCCTTTGGGACAGCTGGACATCTCCTATCCCCTGGAAATACAAGAGGATCTGCAGACACCCCAGAAGGTACAGTCACATTCAGGAAGCAGAGGGGAGATAATGTAACTTGGGTTTAACCAATGATTTATGAAACAATCAGGAAATTGTCCTGAAATAAACATTTGTAGCCATCATTCTATCTACTTATTTCTTTTGATTGGCCTCCTTGAACACTTTAGTGCCTGCAGAAGTTTCAGTTATTTTGATTCGGTAATATTGACATAATGCTGATAGTTTTTTTTATGCAATGTTTAGGACCTTGTCGGAGAGGTTTTGATGTCATTGAGGTTTCTTCCCACCTCCCAGAGGCTTGAAGTCGGTCTGTTGAAGGTCAAAACAGTCCTCACGGATATGTGCCACGATTCTGGTAATGTACAAAGATGAAGTCCCCAGTTGTACTGTTTACGCATACATTTGGATAATATCCTTATGTATTAGATGTGTCTGTGTCTGTGCTGTACAGCCCTGTATGCCAGGATCAGCCTGCAGTGCAATCGGAGCAAGCTGAGGTACCAGAAAACCTGTGCAGTGACCAGTTGCCCAGTGACTGTTTTCAACGAGGTCCTCATGTTCTCCCTGCCAGAGTTTCCACTGGAGCAGTGCAAAATCTCCATCGCTGTGTACGAAACTCGCACAAATAGGAAATCAAACAAACGACTGATCGGACAGTTACATGTGGGGAAAGAAAAGAGCTCAGAAGACATGCATTGGACCTTGATGCTGTGTTCACTCCGCCAGCCTGTGGCAAAGTGGCATTGTCTGCTCATTTAAACAACACCATACAGATGTCTTAGTGTCCTCATATTTGGTGATTGCTTCTATTCATATTCAACTGAAAGTTGTGGTGCTTGTGCATTACACTATTTTAGTATCTGCTCTGGCTAACCTAATCAATATGAAGTCCTGTCCCACTGTTAGAGCGCTTTCATATTTATGATATTTTTAGCTTGTTGTTACACAACTATATTTGTCTCTTCATATAACAAAATCTATTTCAGTTCTAAACATTTTCTACTTATTTTCTGAGTAACCTTTGTATTTGTGATAAAATTTTCTTAAAAGTTACCTATAGAGGATCAACAAATCAAGCAAAACTGAAACAAAGAATCAAACATGCTACACAATAAATAAATAAAAGATATTATAATGCATAGCAAAGCAGTTGAAACAACAATAATTCACAAAACATGAGAGCTTGGGGATAGATTTAATTTAGAAAATTACAAATAAATCCTGCTGCCATCTTTTAGCGTGATGATTTTTATTTATTTATTTTTGTTGGGATACATGAAGCACGTGAACCAGTCATTTTTTGCAGCGATAAATTATCATATTTTGAAAGCAACAGTCCAAAAGTAAAAATGTTATCAACCTTTTACTTCTCTATCATCATATTTTTGCTTTTAAGAACACACGCATGAATATGTATACATACACTGTTTTGTCAAATCTTGCGAGTTGTTGAACGCTCTGTGTGTGTGCATGCGCGTACATTGACAGCAGCATAGTGCTAAAAATAACTGAAAACAGAAAACGTATTGTTAATTACCAGGCGACCGGTGCGCAGACAAAAACCTCTCTCTGGGTCCAAGAGCCCTGAGATTTGGGTGTGATGGACATTGTCTCCTTGGCTCGATCGGCCTCTTCAAAGGAGGGCTAGACATAACCAAGTCCTATTGGCTAGTTACCTCTGTTCATGAACAGGCCAGGTCCTTATTCATGCAGAAAACATTGGAATGTAGTAACAAAATGTGTGTGTGTTGACCTAAAGACGTGTGTCTAAAGCAAAGGAAATGAAAAGAGAGAAAAGAGAATCTGTGGTTACAGCCAGAGAATTTAACAAAAAAGTATAGTAGACAATCAATAATTTACATAGATCATATTATAGGATACAATGCTAAAGTGAGTAATTATAGCCAAATTCTAACACAGACATTGAAGCTATACAGGTAAACTTGTATGAGAATTGAGAAATATGTCCTTTTTGGGGAATAATAAAGTATTTCTGATTCTGATAAATTCATTTGAGTTGATTTCTGCTGCATGTTACTGTTCTGAAACAACTAATAGTAAGATCCATGTTCTTCCTTTTCCAGTTAAATCAGTCATGGATTGCATTGAACCATAATTGTTTTTAAAATCAGAAGAAAGGTAAAACAGCAAAGGCATTCAGCAACACGTTATTGGTGTAGGGATATGTAGTCTGCGGGTCGTCCTGCCCCGTCAGCTTGTGCAGCTGGATGTTGTCAACCGCCAGTCCCCTTTGTGGAGTCACCGTCCGCTCCACCATCGCCTCCAGGAGCAGGGTCTGCCGCTCCACCTGTGCCCCCAGCTGCTGCCGGTTCAGGATGGCTTGGTCCTGGTTCATTACGGCCACCTCTGCCAGGATCTGCCCCAGGGTTGCTGCGGTTCAGTCATCGCTCAACCCTCTCGTCCGTCGAGAACAAGTTGGGCACCAATACTGTCGTGGGTGCCTCGACAGATTCTTCAAGACCAGGGTTTGTGGTAAGACTTTTATTGTGTGCGCGCATGCACACACACAGAGCGTTCAACTCTGTTGTTGCGATCTCGATCACTTAGATGTAGGGGCTCAGTAGTTTATCAATCTCCAGTCCTCTCTAGCCAACTGATTCCAGGTGTGCTAATCACCCCCCTGGCCCTGCTCCCCAGAGTCTTCCCCACACCTCCCCTCCTGCAGCTGAGCACCACGCCCTGTCCACAGTACACTATCAGACTGCAACTTAAAATGGTTTGAGATCTTCATACTTCATGTTGTTTGCCAATGAATGTATGATTTTTAGATTTCGGTACCACAGCTTTCAAATATGACAACTGGTTGCATTATGTTAATATATTCTGTTGAGTTTTAAACTGCCTGTAAATGTACATGAGCTAAACCATTTGTCTCACATTAACGATTTAAGAGGACAATCAAAATATCACAGACAACTAATTTATGGTGAAAATATATTTATTGTGGAATATTTCAAATCATATTGTATGATTGGAAACAAGCCTTCTTCTAGGGAGCTTTACTCAGCAGAATCTTTTCCCTATAAGAAAAAAGCCTCAATTAACAAACAATGATAAGGATTTACGTGATTATATTTAGTAAGGAACAAGTTATGAAAGAACAAAAATATCATTGTTATATCTATTATAATTTGGTGTTTATCAAACAAATAAATACCTTTCCAGAGTCACGACTCTTTGCCCTCAGCTTGTTGACCTGAG
>CAJRST010022223.1:17884344-17918420 GCA_907169785.1 Menidia menidia
GCTTAAAACATACCTTTTCAATCAGCTCAATGCAGGCAGCCAAGTCCATACCAAAGTCAATGAACTCCCAGATGATACCCTCCTTCTTGTACTCCTCTTGCTCCAGGACAAACATGGTGTGGTTGAAGAACTGCTGCAACTTCTCATTAGTGAAGTTGATGCACAGCTGCTCCAGGGTGTTGAACTACAAAGGGACAAATCATTGATTTTAGGAACAAAAGCAAATTGTTTTGAAAGTAACCGTATGCTGATAATAGGGAACGAGACTCACATCAAAAATTTCAAACCCAGCAATATCCAAGACACCAATGTAGTAATTCCGTTGCTGCTTAGTGTCCAACATCTGGTTGATACGAACGACCATCCACAAGAACATCCTTTCATAGATGGATTTAGCCAGGGCAGTGACAGAGTTGCTCACCTAAAGGACAAGAGCAGGACTAAATGAATAGCTCCAGCAAATTTCTTAACTGTTGAATCTCTTAACTTTTTCTGGACTTTTTAGATATAAAAATGTGTATGTAATACAGCATTCCAAATCTGCCAAATTTTGTATGAAATAGCTTCATTTTATAGAAAAGTCTATGTTACCTGAGGTACAGTCTGTCCCTTGGTGACATACTCATTCCCGACTTTCACTCTGGGATAGCACAGAGCCTTCAGCATGTCAGCAGAGTTCAGACCCAACAAGTAGGCAACCTTGTCAGCCTCTAAAACCAGTCATAGTCAGTGCATGATGAAATAAGCAGTGATTGTCCTTCATTTCCATAGATTTAACTTATGACTACTAACCTTCTGTGCCATCAGGCTCAGCCTGCTCCTCACGCTGCTTCTGCTTGAACTTCATGTTACCATGGTGAAGAACAGCACCAGTCATTTTGTAGATGCTCATCTTCTCCTCCGCAGTGAAGCCCAGGATATCAATGGCATTCTTTTCAACAGAAGAGTAATTTTTGTTTTAATTTTTTTAGATATTACTCTGCACAAATGCTATTTTAACCTCCTGAGACCCTGTGTCCTCATAAGAGGACGTTGCATTTTTGTCTCTCTTTACCATGATACTTCTTTTTTTCTTTCAGCTTTGACCTCTTGACCTCATAGCAGATGCTATCAGACACTGTTTGAAATCTAAAGTAAAATGGTTTTATACATTTCCATCCAATCATGTTCTTGTTTTGTAATAGAAAAACTGTAAATGAGTCAATGGGACTGTCAGAACAAAATTGTAAAAACATTTAATTAAATATGTATCTCATATATCTTTAAAAAAAAAAGCTAAAATGCATGCCAAATAAAAGCTCGGGTCTCAGGAGGTTAAGATAATAATAAACTGCCAATACATAAATTATAGTCTAATGGTGATCACTTACATCAGTGGCCTCAAGCTCAACTTTGTCATCAATACTGGCCACAGTGATCTGACCCATGCTGCACATGGGGAAGTCATAGGGGTTGGTTGTGATGAGTGACATTTCTAGAAATCAAAGAGTGCAATGGTCAACTTTATGTTTTCTTGGAAAAACTTAGATTTTGTTTGACAAAGTTAAATCCCAGGTTTAATTACCAATCAGCTCGGGTTTGTGGTTTGTCATCATCTGGTAGAAGATGTGGTAGCCTCTCTCATCAGGAAGCTGGAATGTCACTCTTGACTTTTCCAGTAGATCTATGAATTTGGTCTATGAATATCATGTATCTCCACATTCAGACGGCATTATTTGTTCTGAAATATGAAAATTACTCACATGTCTCAATATCAGCACTAGCCAGTTTGCCAGTAGTGCCGAAATGGATTCTGATGAATTTACCCTGTTTTGCACATGGAGTTGGTTAAAAATCCATCCAGATGGTTAAAGCGTCACAACATTTAGAAACAATTCCATACTTACAAAACGGGAGGAGTTGTCATTCCTCACAGTTTTGGCATTACCATAGGCCTCCAGCAGAGGATTAGCTGCAATAATCTGATCCTCCAGTGAACCCTATAATACAGGTTTAGAAATTCCATGAAAAAAGAGTGTAACCAAACCCTATTCTGTATTTGAGAAACGTTAAAGAAAACACACCTGAAATTTGCTAGGTTCCTTCTTCTTGTCTCCTCCACCAACTGAGATAGTTGCAAAGTACTGGATGACACGCTTTGTGTTCACAGTCTTTCCAGCACCAGATTCTCCACTGGGCATAAAACATCACTTTTAGAATCTGATCAGAATTTTCAAATGATGAAAATCAAGTTTTTTAAAAGGTAATACTCACGTGATCAGAACAGACTGGTTCTCCCTATCTGTAAGAGTGAGACATTGATATATTCACTTTGCATGTCATCCAACATCACCAAATTCTCCATCAACAAATTATTCAGTGTTCAGGACATACCAGTCAGCATGAACTGATAAGCGTTGTCAGAGACAGAGAAGATGTGGGGTGGAGCCTCCATGCGCTTCTTGCCTCTGTAGGCATTGACAACTTCAGAATCGTACACTGGAAGCCACTTGTAGGGGTTCACAGTTGCACAGAACAACCCAGAGTAGGTCTAAAAGACATTATAGACATTTTAAGATGAAGCTCTTTGAGATTTAAGTGTAGTTACTTTGTGCTGCTGTTTCCTCGTTAGTGAGTTTGTCTTACGTAGATCATCCATGCTGCATAACGCTCTTTGAGATTGTACAGCACAGAGGCTTCATTGAGATGGGTCATCATGGCCATGTCCTCAATTTTGTCATACTTAGGAGGGTTCATTGGACAGACATCTGCCTCTTTAACAACCTTCTCCTGTAAAATTACATTTTTAACAGTGAGAAGTGATCACAATAGACTGTGTGGATGACTTTGACTGTAGTGTACCAACCTCGCTTGTGTCCAACACTTTGACTGTGACTTTGTCCCCTTCTTTCTTAATGATAGTTCCCTTCAGGTACAGCTCTTTGACATCCGTCACATAGCAAGCGCTTTTGGCATCAAAGGGTTTGCTTTGAGCCTCAATTCTCTCCCTCTCAGGCTTGCGAAGGTATATGGCAGCCTTGCCATAAACGGCCATCTCCGCGTCCGTACTCATGGTGGCGGCTTATGTCTGCATTAAGTAAGACAATAGATGTTTAAAAAGGTTCTCACAAAGGTTTACAGTTATTCTGTTGGCAAGAAATAAGTGATTGGCTCTTCACTTGTACATTTAACACATATTCCACAGTGTCTTTTCAAAATTAGCATTCAGTTTTGGTATTAGGAATTGGTGACAACCTCATAAAAACCTCATTAATTTAACCTATATTTATTTTATAATTGAATTCTTTTACATACCTTAGCTTTTCCTTGTTCAAAAAAAGAATGTTTGTCCTCCACAACCCTGTCACAAAGAAATTTTATTCAGCTGAGTAAACAAAACTTAATTATTAAACCTGTGACTGTCTTTCATGCGTTTTTTTTAGTATGTAGAAAAAAGGTAGCTTTAAATTATGGCATATCATTTTTACATCTATTAACTTGTAAAACAGGAAATACATGCATATAATATAAGTCCTAATAGTAGTGAACCTCACCACAAGCAGGATCTTCACTAGTCTTCCACCACACTCTGATGCTTCCCCTCTACCCCTTTTATATCATCCACATTGCTTACAAGGCAGAGATTGGAGCATGCTTTCAGGCCAAATAAGGTTTCAATGAAAGTTGATTTATGAGACTAAATTTAGAAAAATTCACGCGTAACCTAAATTGCTTATAAATTCTCTTTTAAATTCTTTTGGTAGATACAGGGTTTCATATTTCAGGAGGCAAATAAAATGATTGGATCAACTGTGATGCTATGGTGTCTCCAACATAACAAGATTAAAATAAATTCCATGAGTGTTCCTTTACTACATCGACTTATCTTCCATTACAGCTGACATCATTAATTAATCAGTTGAGTTTACTGAAAGATTTAAATAACAGTAACAGCCAATGTGAGGCAGAAGAAAACCATTTCCCATTGTAATCTTTTCAATACATTGTGGTCAAATAGCCTATAGCTGACATGTTGAAGTACCATAAAAGTAAGTTTGGCTGCCTCCTGGCTTTATTTAATCTTTGAAAATGTTTTATTCATATTTTGATTTGATTCATTTCTTGAGCCATTTAGTAATGCTCTACATTTCTAAGACACATGTCTGGGATAAAATAGAAACTGCACATAGTTGGCAGTTGGTATAAAGGTCCTTACATGTACTGAAGTAGTCACTGAGGGCAAATCATTTTTATGGCTTGCTCTTAGGGAATAGCAAAGCTTACTCCATTTTCATGTGTATGAAGACACTCGTGATATGGGATCATGCTATGACTTATAAGATTAAATTAAAATCTGAATTCCTCATTTCATCTCATACATTCATCTATTCTTCATATGACAAGTTCCATAGAAAATGAAGAAACCCTGACACAAGCCAAAACATTTTGACCTTGTCACTGATCATTACAAAGTTTACTATCCAGAATCTGAAATGAATGTGCATACAAATGTTCAGCTTGATGTAAAAAGTATTTAATGACACCAGAATACTGTATAAACTGATTTTTCTATCTTCAGTTCTTTTCCATGTCAAAAGTTGTGCAGTCAGTTAAGTTTCCACTTAACTTGTTTATTTCCGTTGGGAACATGTGTGTGTGTGCACTATTTGGAGGCTTATCATGATATTTAATTCTTAAGTTACTTATCATGTCATCTAAAAAGTTGTAAAGGTCACTTTATGATGTCTTCCAGAAGACTTGTGCTTTCTATGGATGCAGCTTTGCAACCCAAAGTCTTGATGCCATATTCATTTTGAATAGAAGAAGCTTTCTTCTGCCAAATAACTAAGTCCAAGTTTTCAGTATCTATCTAACTGTCTTGTAATGACTTTTAACCTTTAATATGTTAACTGACACCTGTAGAGTTTGAGACGTTGTTGTTGTGTTTGTTGGGGTTTCTCTGAGCATTGCACAGTACGACCTTGGGGGATCCTTCTGGGATGGACAGCTGTCCTGGATATTTCCCACTTGTGAGTAACCTTTCTCTCTGTAGAATGATCCTATAAAAGAAGTCTGTCTTCACACTGCTAATGGACCCCAGCTCAGTGTCTGTTTGATATGGTGTAATATGTCATATGCTTTTGCTCACATGGGACTGCATTGACCTAATTTTAAAATATGGTTGTGGAGGCCTTGAATGTTTTGTTATGGGGTCAGATCATATGGTCTCTGTCTATCTCTCTCTCTCTCTCTCTCTCTCTCTCTCTCTCTTTATATATATATATATATATATATATATATATATACAGCATATGTATATATATGTATACATATCTTATGAATATATGTATATATTTTTCCCCTCTACCCTGTCTTTCATTGATTTGGTGTACACAGTAAGATGGTGTGCCCCAGATTTGAATTTAGATGCAGATCAGTAAAGTAACTAAATTTCCGAGCCTTGACAACAACGAAAAATCCCAGTTTCCTCAGCAGTAATGAAGGAACGTGAATGAGATGGATGGTCTTCCATGGCACTGGTCTGCTTCTGTTGAACAGGAACCATCATGTCGGGATGGCATCCTGGCATAACACTCTTCCATTGCTCCTTTACAATAATGTGATAAACAGCCTCTCGAAATGAGGTAAATGTGTCCTCTCCCGGTCCCTGCACCAGTGGCACGAGAGCGGCTGCCTCGGAAAACGAAACCAAAACTAACGTCTCTTCCCAAGGTTTCGTTTGAAACAATGACGGCTGGCAGCAGTGAGGTGCAATCTGCCGCAGTAGTTGCTGGTAAGTTCTTATTTAATGCCTTTTCTTTCTTTAAACAAATAAAAATCGAAGAGGCGGCTTCGCGCAGCTTATAAACGGGTTGAATGAGCGTCTGACAGTGACGCAGCAGTCTTTGCTCGTTACCTTAGACGCCCTCGGCTCAGGTTATTTCAGGACACGGTCACAGACTGGAGGGTGACACAAACAGTCCGAAGACACTCTGGTCAGGACGACACTATTAACCTGCATTAAAAACTAAAATTCTGCTGGTCTCTGTGAAAACGAAAGTATGAAAACAAGTAAACAGCAAGAAAAGGCTGCTCGAATGGATTTTCCAATAACCTAAAACTCTTAGGAATTTAGGCATATTTACCAACAGCCGAAATGGCTTCAATCGTAAAATTCTGAAGCTGAACATGAATAAAAGTTGCAAGGAGGTTGCTCTGAATGGCTTCTCTGCTGGTCTGTCATCACTGGCCACTGCAATGGAAGCTCTTCATATGGTGCTATATAGTTAACTGGATTCTCAGTGGTTTATTATATGTGACAAGAGTTAAACCCCTTATACATTTTCACTGTTTTTCAAGCCCAGATGAATTTGTATTTTTGTATTTCTCTGTGATAGCCGATGGAGTCTGACCATGGATGAGGAGGTTGACCCTGATCACGGAAATGTAAACTCTGTCTTGGCTCAAGAATCTTCAGAACTGTACGACATCCTCCTGAGTCAGTCCCCCTCAGTCATAATGTTACTTTACAAAATGATTCCCAGTGAAACTGGCTGTGAAGGCCAGAAAGCCTCCACCAGTTCTACACCAGCATCAGCCGAAGGCCGGATCAAAGCCATGTTGGAGTACTACAAAACGGCCAGAGCTGCAGACTGTTGCAGCTTCCTTCAAAGTGTTTGTCTTATGTGTGAAAACCTCCCCATGCATCTGGAGTCCAGGCTCTTGTCAGTGGCTGGATATGCTTGCAGTGAGTATAAAACCAAAGTAGAAATGTTGAAATGTAATGCAGATCTTTTAATTCAGTGCACAAGTCTTATGGTTTAGCAAGAAGATAAAATACCCTGCAGAAAAAAAATAGTTGAAATAACCCAGCAACTACTCTTTATCTTTTTTTAGCTCATGTCGAGCCGCACGTGGCCCCAGAGTCTGTGACAAACACAGGTAGCTCCGATTTTCTGACTATTTGTTCATCTGCACAAATTTAAAAATAGAAAATGCTTTTTAAAGTATGTAAAGATGTATGTAAAAATGTGTTTGTAAAGTCTGAAAAAGATACAAGGGAATTGGCCCAAATTCCCAAAAGAACAATTAATGAAACAGTTTTGAATATCTTCAATTTATGAACGATTTGCAAGTTCCTGATTGGGTGAGCTGTCCAAATGCTTTAATATTTAATGTTCTGCTGGCTTTATGTTTCTTCATTAATCTCAATCTGAGCTCATCTCTATATTGTTGTTATTTGTGTGAAATATTCACCATACTGGTGAATTCAGCCGTAGTTCAGTCAACCATCAATCCTCTATAAAATTATTTTTATGAGCTGGACCTTAATCTGTATGTAGTTTTGAAGTAAATGCCTCACAGTGGGTGGAACCACTCTGACAAACAAGTGAAAGTAAAACTCAGCTCTCATCACCCGGTTGGCATACAATCAAAATTTTGTTTTTTTTCTGGAAATCCCCTGAATATTTTTTGGTTTCTTTTTGTCTGCTTTTTATAAAATGTTTTACGTTTATCATATTAAGTTGTGATATTTCTGTTTTGACATTTTCCCGTATAATGCCTGTGTTTCTCATGTGCTTCTGTAGAAGGGTGTGATGACGCTTCTCTCTGTGAGGAAGGTTTGAAGTCATCAAGCTCGCCCTCAGAGGAACAGCTCAGCAAACGCCCACGGATTGGTAGGACTTGGATAGGGCTTATCCAAAAGACTTGGTAGACTTGTTTGCTGGCACAAACCAGGCAGACAAATCACTGGAACTTCTTTAGAGAAAAGGCCAAAGGAAAGACCAAGAGCACTTAGAGAGCCATAAGTCATCTGCAGTAGACACTGTCAAGCGTTTTCTTGTGTTTATGTCGCATTACATCCACCTTTACACATATAGCCTCAGTGTTCATGGAAATTTGGGTTTAACCACTTTGGCAGTTAAGAAGGTGTCCCTGATGCCTGGAAATAAAACAATTACTATTCTCATAAAGGATTACGAAACATTGTTTGATGCCAACATCAACATACGACCCACAATTCACATTCTTGGCGGTGAAATAGGGGTTAACCAGGCATCTCATCTATGCCTAATTCACTTAGTGCTACATAACCATGGCTAGCTTGGCTATTATGTGTAGATGTGTATGATTCCAAACCAGCCGACTTGCATAGCTCAGGACTGGCTGGCGTTTTACTGCCAGCAGCATAATCATTTGTCTGTGTGGCTCATATGGGGACATGCGCCCTATTAATAGTGTGTTTTTCCAACTTTTTGCATGCACAGATCACTGGGAGCAATACACGAGGGAGGCGATGAGTTTATTGCTGAAAAGGTGGAGAAGACTGACAGAGCAGCTGGTGAAGGAGGTTCTGCCGGAGAAAGTGTGGGTCAACATGAGAGCTGCGAGCAGAGGGAGGGACAGACCAGATCAGACCCCGAGCTCTGCTGACAGAGGGAGCAGAACCCCAGGTCATTGTTCTTCCTTTTTACTGTTCAAAAGGAATTTGCCAAGTTAATGCAAACCTGATCATTAGGTCTTTTCTTGAATTAAAATTGATTAAATGCTTGATATGGATTCGATGTAAAAAAAATTCCCATTTTTAGGCTGACATTAACTATAATCTGTTGTTTACTATCAGAAAATCTTTGTCATCACTCTCAGAGCCTGATGGTGATTACGGCTATTTGGAGTCCAGACTGACTTTGGAGGCCTTCCTCCAGGGATGTGCAGGGAAAGTGACAGTTCTGGTCGGAGAGGCGGGATCAGGAAAAACACTGCTAACGTCTTGTTTAGGACAACAGTGGGCAAATGGGCTAGTAAGTTTATTCGACTTCACAAGAAATACGAAATAGTACATTTTGTTTAGGTTTTACAATTTAAGATAAGCTCATGATGTACTTATTGCTCAAAACCCAAGACACCAACGTTACAAGATGAAACAAAAACGAAAGTACAATTAGATGTTTCCATTCCAAAAGTGGTTTTATAATTTATCTTTTTCAGGATTGACATCAGAAGCCTGTTTTTAAAACAGTGTATTAAATATCAGGAGGAACACAACAAATTATTTATTCTTTGCGGTAAATTACAAGCAAGTAATTAGATTATTTGTACACTTCTTTAGATTTTAATTAGCTTTCCAATCAAATTACAAAGCAGGTTTTGAACTTTTACATTCTTGTCCACATAACTGGTGCTCTCAGTATCTGTAATGGGATTTCTTGTACATCCCTGTGCCAGGGTCCTATCCCTTCTTCATGCCTGTTTGTCCTGCTGGAGTTTCGTCAGCTCAGCTTGCTGTCTGGTCCACTCTCCCTGGCTGAGTTGCTGTTTAAGCTCTACCTCCCTCCAAACGGGGGCAAATATGCAAAGGTCGGAACATTTACTCAAATATCTGTCCACAAAACCGTCTAATCTAAGATGTTAAATGTGACAGTAAAAGCTTCAGAACAACGTTGCACTCCTCAATACTGACATTAACGGTCTGAGTTTGATCTAAAGGTCTTGTATGGCCTGCGTTCGTTTAGCGATTAGGAGCTAAACTCTCTGAGGCAAAGAGGAGCAGAAGTCTATGCTGATTTTGGGGGGAATAACAGCAGTCAGACAGTCACATCTCCAACCTGCTCTGTTTTTGTACAGCAAGCTATCGTGGACTACCTGCTATCCAATCCAGAGCAGAGCTGTTGGGTGCTGGACGGCTATGACGAGTTTCACAGGAAGCTCTCCAGACAAGAAATGCAGAGTGAACAGCTGGACTTCGAAAAACCTCTGCCAGTGGCAGACCTCATCTCAGGGTTGCTGAGTCGTCAGCTTCTTCCAGGAAGTACCATACTGGTCACGTGCCGCGGGCGGGACGTTATAGATTTGGACAGCTTCTCAGACAAAGTGGGCTACCTGCTGAGCTGGGGCGCCTCTGAGATCAAGGAGTATGTCCACAGCTTCTTTGGAGAAAAAGGTGAGCTCAGCTTTACGGTGAGATTTTCTCACTGTGGAGGTTGACTCTGACTTGGTCAGCGGATCTTCCTGTGTCCCTGTTTGTCTGCGCAGACGCTCAGCTAGGAGGGCAGGCAGCAGATCTCCTTCTCTCCCATCGATACCTCCTGGGCATGTCCTCCACCCCTGCCCTCTGCAACATCTGCTGCATCTGCCTGCAGGATTTACTGTGGGAAAAGAGAAGGGCTGGACGCATGCAGGTCCCAGCGGAAACGGGAGTCAAGGGGGGTAAAAAAAGCAAAGGACGAGGGGAGAGTCATCCACCGACAGGAGAGGAAATTAGAGAAGCAGAGGGAAGCGGAGGCACGCAGAGTGATGGTACAAATGGCACGGCAAAGTTCTCTTCCCCTTCAGCCCAAGTCCCCTCCACCCACACACAGGTCTACCTCTCGGTTGTGGCTGCATTCCTCAACCGTTACCCTGATCAGGACGAAAGAGATGAGAGGCCAAAAGCCTCAGCATTTCTTCAGAGGTAAAGAGCACCCAGCACCACTGTGTATCTTTTAGACGTATTAAAAAAAAGCTGCTGCTCAGAGTTGTTCGACTCATCAGCACATAACTTGTCTGTCTTTGTGAGCAGAGCTGTGACCACTCTGAGTCGGTATCGCTCCGAGCTGTTTGAGCTCAGTCAGCTGGCACTGAGTGGCCTTGAAGACCACAAAATCCTCTTTGTTGAAGATGACGTTCCAAAACATGTTTTCCAGTTGTTAGTCCAGACTGGGCTGTTTTCACAGGTCAGCCACACACCTGTTTGTGGTCTGTGTCATTCTGGGCTCAGTTCATACTTTTTGGGGTGTTTTTTAATGTTTTTCATTGATACATTCTAAGGATCATTCAGCGACCAGGTCGATACATTCGATTTTAAAGTTGGAAAAGCAGACAAAAAGCAGACAAAAAGCAGACAAAAAGTGCCAACTAGGGAAATCTAAAGGCGATTTTCATTCATTGAAACGTGTAATGTAAAATGTACAGACAGATACCACAAAATGTATAGAAAAGGAAAATGATGGAGGCTTCCTGTTGTGTGGTTTTTCTGTGCAGAGTATTTTGATGGAATCAATATAGGTGGGGGGGTGGGTGAGGGTCAACACCCCCCTGCTTCCTGCTGAGGGAGGGTTATAAAATGATCATGCTTTCGTTTTGCTTCAAAGCAGCTCAGTACGTCCGATGAACAACTTGTGTGATCCTGCTTGTTGCTCTCGCCCCATGAAGTCTTCCTTTTTAATAAATGTGTCTTTCCCCCTCCCTCAGATTGACTCTTGGCTAGATTGAAAAATTCCACAACAGTAATTTAATAAAAAAAATAACTTTGCACAGTTAAATAACAAAACGGTTAAATGTCGTTTGTAGTCGGGCGTGTCGACGCTGAAAACAGCCGGTAGGAAATAACGCGGCTCCATCCTGTTAGAAATATATGCCTGTCAGTTGATGTGATGTAGTATGAAGGGTTTAGTTCTTCAAATGAAGGAAACATTCAAACAGCTGCACATTCATTTTCAAGTTCTAGTTTTTTCAAGCAAAAACTAGAGCTCAGCGAATGGCTTGTCACAAGGTTTGCTAAACAGAAACTGTTATTTTTAGTCATGTTAATGATGTTAGTCATGTTAAATGTGTCAGATACTCACAGTGTTTAGGTTTTTACTAACATCTGCTGAGCGCCTGTTGGGCCTTTTGTCGGGGCTTTGACATAACTTGCTCCTCCTCTTCCTGTCAGGTGGAGCTCAGACGTCATGATGGGCTGCTTGTCGATGCCTACTGCTTCATTCATCTGACCCTGCAGGAGTTTCTGGCAGCGATAAGAATCATGACTAGTAATGACGTTAGTGATGCACAGCTCAAGAAGAGGTAAAGAGGCCGATTAAAAAAAGGGAAATGGGACTTATGAAGAACCGTTTCCAGGCTTATTGAACTTTATCGTGTTGGATTTGTTAGGGTCAAACTTTGCATCAAAGTTTGGCTTTTTGCTTCACTCCTAATTACACAGTCTTTGAGGTTATGAGTTAACATGTTTTAATTTATGATTTAATTTATTTATTTAGTTTATTTAATTTATTTTATTTAATTTAATTTAATTTATTTGATTAATTTAATTTATTTAATTTATTTAATTTATTTAATTTATTTATTTATTTAATTTGATTTATTTATTTAATTTATTTATTTTATTATTAATTAATTTATCAGAGTAGTGAAGAGATGTTTATTTTTACTTACAGCATGTAATCCACCTTGTTACAATGCCATAAATACCAACGCCTGTCCTTATACTGCCATCTCTGAGTGAAACTTTATCTTTTCACACCTCCTGCCCCCTTTTGCTTAGTACAGTCTGTGCTTGCCCCAAAAATACCCAACATACAGTTCAGTCTATTTGGGTTGGCACCAATTTGACAAACCGTGAGAAGTGCAATTAGATGACTGTCTTATCAGAAAATCTCACCAGGACCAAGAAAGAATCACCATTAATGATTAACCAATCTTATAGCTTTATCTCAAAACAGATTTTTAAATGTCATTACAAAATGGCCGCAGGTGTCAAAGGGTGCAAAAGCATTTGACCTTATTAAGTCCGTCTGTACGGCCGGAGACATGCAGCTGTGAGCTGTAACAGGATCAGTGTAAGTGGAGCAGGCAAACATGTTTCTGAGCTCCCTAAAAAGGAAATTCTGAAAAACACTGATGTTGGCAAAAAGTGGAGCATCCAATCACAGTTGGGCTGGCTCGGGTGTCCGGTGAGCATGGGGACACATAAAATGAGACATGGCATGCGGGATACTTTTAGTTGGACCCACCACTCCTAGAGACTCCGTAGATCTGTATCTTAGGCTGTTCTACCAACCTGCCTTATTCCCATAAGTTAAGATTGCTGATCCCAGCAAGACCTGGGTTGTAGTAACAGTTCAAAACTCAGCCTTACTTTCAGTTTAAAGGCGTTCACTGTCGGCTGCATGGGGGTGTGATGGTTAGCACAGTGCATGTTAGGTTCATTAAAGACTCAAAATCGTCTGTAGGAGCGACTGTGAGTGTGTGTCTGTGTGTCATTTCTGTGTGGTCCTGTGATGGATGTGGTGGAGAAATCTCACACCCCATGACAGCTGGGATGGACGCCACCAACCCCCCCACAGCCCTCCTAGAATTAAGCAGAGTAGCAAATGGTGGTGGGTGTTTACTGGAGACAGTTGCTGTGCTCTCGGAAATGCCAGCTGTGCCCTTTCCATCAGCTTCACAGCCATCTACCAGGCCAGGGGGTCCACCACATGCACCTTCAGACGTGCACAGAGATTCACACACACTCAAAGGTCGTTTCTGAAATCCCAGACGGTTCTTTTTTTCTGCTGACTGGCACAGTCATGATGCCGTGTTTTTACACTTCAAGGTGAAGATCCATGAGCTGCTTGGTCTGTTTCTGTGGATGTTGTTTATGGATGTAATTCATGATAATATTTGTATTTGTCACTTTATCGCAACGTATCTGTGAAGACTGACTCCTGGGAGGGTTCCCCTTTCCCGCCAATCCTGCTTTAACCCCTGTGTGGAACCAGTATTTATTGAGTATTTATGAATAGTAAACTGTCTGAAACCACAAAGAAAGCAGATATAAAAAGCCATATTTAATGATTTTAGATCAATAAAATGTTGAAATAAAACCCAATGTTTGGGATTTCGTTCTAAAAGCACCAGTGTGCTTATGGGCTGATAAAGTCAAACGTATGTTCATAAACTATGGAGGTAAATGTGATAATGGTACGGTGCCCCTTTTGTAAGACCATTAATGGAGTTTTCAGAAGCTAAGCACAGATTGATAAAACCCATTTAAGTTTAATTAAATCCAGTCTTTGTCTTTCCCACTTTCTTTCCCTCAGATTTAGTCTGAAAACTCGCTGGACCACCAAATCAGACCAGAAGACGGTGTTCACTGATTCCCTGTACCTGTATGTGTGTGGCCTGGCCTCCCCACAGTGCACTCAAGCTCTGGTTGAAATAGCAAAGGCCTCGGGTTTAAAAGCAGTCCAGAGCTGGGTCCAGAGACGACAAGATCTCGTTCAGAAATTGCTGAAAGCCCTTTGTCAGAGCACCACTCTGACTGGACCAAAGGTAGAAGCTAACGCCTGGTGTGTGACTCAGGGGTGTGTGTTTGCTCTGAACCCTCTGCGTTACCTCTTCCCAGGTCCTGCAGCTTTGCCACTGTGTCCAGGAAAGCCAGAACCAGCACCTGGCCAAGCAGGTTGTGAGTGTTCGACGCACGCTGGAACTGCGCAACTTCTGGCTGTCTCCCAGTGACATTGATGCTTTGGCATTTGTAGTTAACTCAGTAGGGGACAACGGCGTCGGTTTTGACTTTGGAGCTTGCTCAATGGAGCTGGAGTGTTTAGACACACTGTCCAAGTGTCAGTACATTCACCACCTCAGGTGGGTTCTCCAAGATATCTGACACATGCACAGGTGCACATCTATTGATATTTGAATCGGTAGATTAGTTGTTGTGTGCTCCACATTTACATTGCATCACTTGACTTTGCTTATGGCTCTTAAACACTGTGGCCAGAGGAATGGAGCAGCATGGGAGCAGCTTAAAGCTGTCACTGGAGCATGGTGTTAAGGTGTGAGGAATCTGAAAACCCACGTTTAGCCTTTAGATATTTGATGATAGCGCACAGAGAAAGTCCGGAAAGAGCTGCTGCTTTGCCTTTGACATTCCTCGGATGACTGGCTCAGATGACTCCATTCTGAAATTAACTGGCCACCTGTCAGAGTCCTGACTCCTAATAATTAAATTGTATTTGCCAGCTCAAAGTAGAATGTGCTCCTGGACATTGTGCACATTTCAATTTTGCTAATAGTAGCTCTATTCTAACTTAATCTTCACTTGTCAGACTAATAAACCCTGTCCTGAGCTCCTGTACATTTGAACAAAGATGCAGTTGTGTGCATGAAAAATGCTGATACAGGTTAGGAGCTGCAGTTATGTTAACAGGAAGCACAGGGGGAAAAACAGAATTACCCTCATTTGCATGGTGACGTCATTTTCTCTTCGGCTCTCAATAGTTTGAATATGATGAGGGAATGCAAAGTCATGTCAGAGTTATTGTCGGTAAGCGAAATGCTTTTCATCTCTAAGAGAGTAGGAGGTGCTAACAGAGACAAAAGCACGCTCCTATATATGCTTAAACCAGGTCAAACGCAAAAGTCACCCGATAGTTTCTGTCTTTTAGTGTGGGAGGAAGTTTGAGAACATGAAAGAAATCCAGACGAGAATTAAACAAATGTCCTTCATGTGGAAAAGCCCAAAGCTTTAAGCTCTTGTTGGCAGTTGGCAGCTCTAATGGCACAGAGCTCAGTAAACCCCAGCTGCTGCGTTTTGTCCCGGTCTGCTGGGCTTTATGTCGGCAAGTCTGAACATGCTGGAAATTAATAGAAGTGAATGCATCATCTGATCCAGCAGCTAATGGCATCACACTGACAGGAAGCCTTGAGCTATGTGTAGGGGCCGATCTAAACCAATCTAAACAGCCGGTTCATCGCTTTGCATTTAGTCACTATGTAAGCACTGCAGCATATTCCATGGATGTGCATGTTATTTTATTTTATTGTAGCTTTTTTTTAATGCAGGTAAAATCACAATTTGAAGTTGCCTTTAATCATGTTTTCTTTTGGGTGTTTTTTTTAAACACCTATTTTTCTGCATGTGGAATAATACTGTTACATCTCTTCATCGTTACAATGTGTTTGAAGCATTCTGTGTTTTTTTATTGTCTTTTTTTTTCAGTTTTCACAGCCGCAAGTATGGCGACAAATTTGCAGAGAAGCTGTCGTCTATTCTGCCTGAATTCAAAATCCTGAGGAAGCTTGAGTGAGTTTCAGATCGTGTGATTGAGCTTATGTTCCCCGATCGGCTCCACGACTCTGAGTGAACGGGTCGGCCTTTTCCCCTCAAGGTTTTGTGGTGCCAGTCTGACGGCCTCAGGGGCGGCGACTCTGGTGTCCGGTTTGCAGAACTCTCCCCACGTCACTGAAATCAAGTATTATTTCTGTTTTTGACTCATTGATACGACTGGCAGTTTAAACATGGCTGGACAGCTAATAAGGAAGCCTCAGCCTTTTGTAACTTATATATGATAAAAAGTGACACCCAGCTCATGTTTGTGTGTTTCAGTCTCAGTAACAACAATTTGCAAGATGAAGGAATCATGCACATTGCTGAGTTTTTCCCCAAACTTCAAAGCCTGGTCTCTGTAAGGTATGCTCACGCTTTTTTCCACTTTAAATTTCCAACAGTAAAGTTCGGCAGCTCAATTCTTCTGCTTTTCGTCACAGTTTTTGTGGACTTTGGTGTGTTTGTGCAGGCTGGGACGAAACAACACTTCCCTGAAAGCCATGAACTGCCTTGTGGAGACGATGTCTTCCTGTCTGAACATCCAACACATTCATGCAGAGTATGGGCACACATGCGCGCTCTCCTGTAGCTTCTGTGAAAAATGCTCAAGCAATCCAAAGCTCATTTAAAGCATAAACTACAGTCCAGCACAAACATTTGTGACGTGACACATCCTTTCTTTTTTTAACTTTGCAGTGGGATGAAAGACATAACAGTAACCTTCTCTCAAAAATCAGGCGTAAGCAGGTGGGTTTAATGGTTGGATACAGTAGATGAAAAAATCCAGTAAATTTAAGATTCTGACATTTTCCTGTTTCCCGTCTGCAGCCATAAAACAAACCCTGAGCCAGCAATAAGGTAATATAAGACACAATAGACTTCCTTTCCTGTTAGATAAATGGATTTATCTCCTTTTTGCTGATAAACGCATGTTAACTATATAAAATGTACCTGTTTTGGGAATCAGTTAATATGGACTAAAGCTTGTAGTAACACACAGACACACAGGGGCCTTTATGACTAAGGAAGTTAAACTGTGTTATATTTTTAGGATAATAACTGAATCTACTATATACTACAAAGTAAACAAGTCCAGGAGCTCGTATTGATATGAAATAATCAAAGTGTGTTTACGTGTGCTAAGATTTAAAACACTTTTTTCCATAATTCAGGAAGAAATCATGACAACCTTTGGTTGAAGTCATGAAATGAGCAGATTCTTAATGCAAAAGATTTACAGATCAACACAGAGACTTTGATTAGCTAGTGTCTAATCAGCTGATCACATAGCTGATGCGTGATCATAACTTGTTGCTTGTGTCTGCGGTTTAGCATGTACATTTCACTGATTCTGGTGTTGTTTTTCAGCTTGTTGAATCAGAAGTGGACTAAGCGTGAGATGAAAAGCCTCGCCCAGTCCGTGGCTAACTGTCCCGCCCTGTCTGAGCTGGAGTAAGTGACATTAGATACACCTCTTCACTTTTAGAGACTCAGATCAGAGTGGAGCTCTTCTGAATGATGAGGAGTGACTCAGAGACAAACTGTTGTCTTTAGTCCTCAGTTTGCTTTATTCCACATCTCATTAATGTAAGCAGGCCACTGATATTTGGCCTATTTCGTCTCACTTTGTGGCATGAATCTTGTGTTTGTGTGTGTTTGCTTTATCTGTGTGTGCTGCAGTCTGTCTGGAGGCCAGTGGGACGAGGATACTTTGAGGGTTCTGACTCAGTTTGTGCCAAAGTTCAGTGTCTCTGGAAAGATTGTGTAAGGTCGCAGCACTCAAACAAACACAGATACATGACAGTAAACAAATAAAGAGTTGTGTGATGAATTCAGAGTTTGCTCAGCTGTTTTTCTTCACTGTCGACTCTCAGTTTGAATGACAGCTGCTCATCGGTGGACTGTCTGGTGGTTCTGACTGCTCTGCTGGCCGACTGTCCCTCTGTCGTGGAGCTCATAGTCAGGTGTGAAGACGCCACAAATGCTGACCTGTAAGAGTCAAAGACCTGTTTAAGGACAATATCAACCAGTGCATGATCCTTTCAAAGAGTTATGTGAATGTACTCTTTCTTTGTGCGTGACAGTGATGCTCCTTTATGTTGCAGACTACAGAAACCTGTCCAGGTCTCTGTGGTGTTCCCCAGAGGGATCGGACAGCCTGCAGGAGAAATGTCCAAAAAGCTCTGGTGTGTATGAAGTTAAATCCACCCGATATTAACACGTTCACACCGAACATCTCATTAAGATTTACTGCAGAGTTAATTGAGTCTTGCTGTTTCTTTGTAAGTCTAAACTGCTGCAATCTGCTGCCCGCCGACTTCGACCGGCTTTGGAGAAGTTTGGGAACCTCCTCGGATCTCACTGTCCTGGAGTAAGATACACAAATAACTCAGTATACAACAGCACAAAGTACAACACAATAAAAAGCACACATTTACCAGGAAGTGTTGGCCTTCACTGTGTTGTGTTGTTAATGATCACACATGTGCACAAATCATGAGGGCTGCACAGTGGTGTGATGGTTAGCACATTTCCTCACAAAAAAGACAGTTCCTGGTTCAAACCCAGGCTTTTCCTATGTTATCTTCTTATCTTTTCTTATCTTATCTCTTATCTATGTTTGGTAGCTGCCAAATCTTTCCAAAGAGATATTTTTTATAGATATCTGAAAAGTTTTTATTTTATTTGTTTACTTTTACTCAGCTGTTTTACATGTGGCACAGCTCTCATGTTGTACGGTGAAACTCTTTATGTCTCTGTAAAGAAGTTGTCACTCTATGTTTGCAGCTTGTCTTTTAATCGTTTGGGTGACAAAGGACTAAGGAAGTTGTTGGAGGCTTCTACTTCTCTCAGAAAAATCCAGGAAATTAAGTAAGTTAAGAAGCTATAAGAAGTGTATTATAACTCTTGTAAATACTGCCACAGAAGTAGGAGGAACCAAGTGTGTGAATTCCCTCCCACTGCTGCTGTATTAAGTTGCAAACGTTTCCAAAAAGGGTTCTGCTTTGTGGATTTGGATATGCAAAGTCAGCTGGCAAAGCATCGCTGGTGTTATCTCACCGAACCGGTTCCAAAACAACATGCCCCTGTCAGAAATGCTGTTTGACCTAACAAAAGCCCCGGTGGGAAGGGCCTGTGCAGGTTAAACACTGTCCTCCTGGCTCTCTGTGCCTTTCAGTGTCAGCCACAATGACATCAGCATGGCTGGAGTGGTGATGCTGGCCGGTGCTTTCTGCTCCGACGGCCGCTTGACACAGATTCACATCAGGTAGGAGTTCTTGCGTCTGCGGCCATCAGAAAGCAGATCTTGCCCAATGCTCCAAAGACAAAGGCCCAAACGTGTGCGGTCTATTCATCTCTTGCTGTCCTGTCATTTAAGTAATGGAGGCAAGGACCAAGTGATTCTGCGGCTCACCCAAAAAAGGTTAAAAATCTACATCACAGTGCTTTTTCTTTTACATAAATGAGTTGTTTCTCTGTTTCAACGTGTTTGTTTTCTCCTTTTCAGTGATGGCAGAGAGCAAATGAAAACATTCAGGTACAGAAACCTGATGAATAGAGTGGCATTTCTTTGAAACTCTGGAGGAAACCTTAAGAATTCTGTCCTGTTTTCCTGTAGCTTGCTGAGCAGCAGCCTCCAGCCGGCGGACATAAGCAGAGTGTGCAGAAAGATGGCCCAGTGTGGCTCCCTTTGGGAGTTCCAGTAAGCTGATCAGTGGACACATCTACCTTTTCTGTCTTAATCTGAGCAGACATGCATGTAAGTGATTTCATATTAATATTGTTTCAGGTTGAGTTGCTGCTTGTTTTCCAACAAAGCCATTGAGAATCTGCTCCAAGTGTTGCCGAAGATGTCCTCGCTGCAGAGACTCTAGTAAGTCTGTCAGGATTGTTTTAAGCCATTAACATCATGCTGTTCCTTCTCTAGTCATTAGAATGATTATTAATGGGTTCAGGTTTTTAAAAGATCTGCTTTTTATCAGAATAACCCTTTTGTTTGCTGGAAAACAAGCTATTAGTGGTCATTTTATGTAATACAAGAAAGTCCAGAGATCCACCAACAAAAAGACAAATTTAGACCACGAAAGAAAAAAATCAACGAACAAATGATTAAATACCAAAAATAAATTCAATAACTTTCACCTCAATACAGATGAAAACGTTCAGATTTTCCTCCATACAGATTTTTATCTGGTTATTTCGGGACATTATCTAAGTGATAAAACTAAGCCAGGCCTCAAGATGACTAAAGATTTGAATCCACAGCTGCCTGACTCGTGTGAAAAACCCTCTCCTGCTTTAATCCCCAGTGTTGGCGGCAGCATCACGTCCACCAGCGATGCGCTGGTTCTGATTGGCTGTTTGGTTGAAAATGAGAGAGTCACATCAGTGGAGCTCAGGTAACACAAACAAACCACCGTCTACAGAACACATTGCCGAAATTTTGCCTTTAATCTTTCTACAGGAATTCTTTTTCCCATCTGTGTTCGACTGTTTTGTTTGACAGCTGCTTTGAACTCTGCTTTAGCCCACAGAGTGACTCCTTTATCAGTTTTGATGGAGCGGCAGCACAACAAGTGAGCTGCAGGTCAGTTACAGCCACTTCTTTAACCTTTGACCTGCTGATGTGTGGAAAAAGGGTTTTCCTCCTTAAACTAGTTCGACTCCTTCATAAGCATATAAGTGTTTCTTTTGGCTGCAAACTAAATTGCAGACTGATAAACTTAGACAGTCATCGTTTTTTCCGTCTGTGCTCACAGGTTGACAGATTTCTGCTTTGAAAACACTGCTTTCATTAAGAGACTCCTGAACATCCTGCAGCTGGGACAACATCTGTCATATCTTGAGTATGAGAGCACGCAGAGAAAAAACACACTTATTCATAATGCCTGGTGCTTCATGAGCCTTCCTTTTGGATGCAGTTTGTCAGGTAACCAGCTGGAAGATGAAGGAGTGAAGGTTTTCGTGGATTTACTACCAAGGCTGAAAATCAGCCTCTATGTGAGGTGAGATTCTGGAGTAAAAGGACAAAACACACACTACGACCTGAAACTGAATTGTGCGAGGGCTTTTTCATTTTTCTTTCTGTACGCTCAGTCTCAGCAACAACAAAATGACCCAAGATGGCGTGTTGGACGTGGCCAGCACGCTGAGTACCTGCACCCGGGTTTCCCAGGTGGAGGTCAGGTGAGACGGTCAGCCAACGAGCAAACAGCACAGACCGAAGGCCAGTGGCTCACCAGTGCGTGATTTTCATGGATCTGCTTCTGTTTCATGGTAGTTTGGGGGAGGACAAAAAGTGTCTCATCTGGTTCAGACATAATGAGGATGGTGAAAAAAGTCTCAGGTAAGAATTGAAGTTTAAACTGTAGCCCCTCTCAAGCATGAATTATTATTTTTTAATTATCATTTCAGGATTTTTTGTGCTTTACATTTTCCTAAGGAGTAAAAAAAAAAAGTGTTTTTTCAAGGATTTTTCCAGATGTGCAGATTTATTCTTTATTCTGAAATACTGATTTTTACAGCGTGAACATATTCTGACATTTGTTAACAGAATGCAGTTATATGCAGATTTACATCATTATGTTAATGTCATTCACTAAAAAAGGATAAAAAGTGTAGTCATTCATGTCATGATGACCTATCAGGCCATTCAAGATCTAATACATTCTGATTATTCAAACATTCATCAACCACAGACAGGGATTTTTGAATAACAGGAACTCAGCAGCAGCAGCAATAGCGATGGCGAGCAGGAAGTGTGGAAATCCCTCTGAAAAGGGCCAAACCTTTGCAACAGAGCAGGTTTCATGAGGGGAATCTCAAAGTAAAGACAATTAAATCATGAATAGACAAACCAAAGTTCTCTGGACGGATTCAATCTCCCTTCAGCTTTCACTGAGATCAGAAGAAATTTGTAAAGAAATGTAAAGAAACGAGCTCCATCTGATGACAACACACCGCCTTTATCCGCCTTAGCTATCCGCTGGCAGGCATTAGCTCTCTGAAGTTTACAGGAAGTGATAAATCCTCTGATTATTCAAAGCAAATGACAGATTCGCCTACTCCTCAGGGTGTTTTCACACAGGTCTTTTCCGTGCCCAATAAACCTGCAAAAGCCTTTCAGAAGCTGTTGTTTTCTTAGTCCACACTTTCTGATTTTTGTCTTACAGCATCAGAGAAAGCAGTCTGGAGCCCGAACACCTGGACAGATTAGCCGAGCTGGTGTCCAGCTGTCCCAGTCTGACCAAACTGGAGTAAGGACGTCCACATTCAGTTCTCTTAGAGCTCCCATTTGAAAAGCCTGGCTGTAGTGTCAGCATTTTGAGCAGAAATGTGTCAGAATATGTAGCCGCAGTTTGCTTGGGCTGGATACGCTGTTGATAAACTGAGCTTTCAGAGGTCAGCTGATTCAGGATGTGGGCGTTCGGTGTTTTTCTTTGTGACTGGTCGACAGGTTGAGGAACAATCTGCTGCAGTGCGAGTGGATGGAGGACTTTGTCCGGGGTCTGAGCAGCTGCCAGAGGGGCTGCGCTCTGAGGTGGGCTTTGCTCCAGATTTGACTCCTTTTCAGAAAATGTTCCAACCTGTTTTCCGCCTCAGCCTCACTTTTAAACAAACTAGTGTCTAGCTGATGAAAAACTCAGCTGTGAATGAACACAACGAACTGTTCTCCAGTGTGGAGGAGAGTTGGATCAGCGGGGGGGAGGCTGTCCGTTTGTTGTGCCGCTGTCTGGAGCTGAGAAGCAACGTCCAGTCTGCCAGGTAAAAAAAAAACACACGGCCATGGACGCAGAGCAAACAGTCCGACTGCCTGCCCGGTGCCCCGAATCCTCCCAAACTGACTGTAATCTTCTGTAGGATTCACCACAGAGTGCTTCACCTGTCGCTGCGGGCGGCCACAGAGCTGAGCTCGGTCAGGTGAGCCAATCCCGGGCTCCTTAGTCACAGTTGCTGGATTTCTCGCTGTTTTTTTTACTGACCCGTCTGTCGGTCTGCCTGGGCTTAAAGCCATGAGATCCTCTCACACAGCTTGTGTCTCTTCCCTCTCCTCAGCCTGGTGGACTGTGACGTCGTGGGGCAGCAGCTCGCTTCCATCCGGCCAATCATCCAGAGCTCTCCTTCTCTGAGAAGTCTGGAGTCAGTATTTTTCTACTTCCTGCATAAACTCCACACGTTTGATGTGTATCAAATCGTATCAGTGACGTTGAAATGATGAGTAAAACTCGTGTTTTTTGTTCCCACTCCTGAAGTTTGTCCCACAGCAGACTGGATATAGAGGGAGCTGAGTTTCTGTGCTCCCTCCTGCCCTCCTTGCCAAACCTCACCTCTCTCAGGTGAACAAGTTCACATTTAGCTCTTTGAAAAGCACATTTTTAAAAACCCTCACATGGAAAACGAGTTGTTTTTGTCCTCTTTAGTATTGGAATCAAAGAGAGTACCATTTCTGTGGCAGAGGAGGTCTCCCTGGCCCTCATAGACTCTGCATCCCTTCTGTGCTTAAAGTAAGTTTTTCTTCATGTATTGTGTTTTTTCTGGTAGTTTTGTGTCTGATCATTTTCTTTTTCTTTATTAAGTGTATTTTTGTGGTATTTTCATATGTTTTCTGGTCAGGTTTTGCCTGTATTTTTCATTTCATATATCTTCGGGGTTGTTTTGTGTGTCTCTGTGATCTTCTGTTAGTTTTGTGTCAGTGTTTTACCATTTTCAGCAAATCGGGATTTCAAACCCACTCTCTGGGCTTCTCTGAGAAGTCAGAAATGCATCAAGCAGAACAATGACTCTATTTTACCCTCAGGAATGACAGGAAATAGATAGAATTTGAACCATTACTCAGATATGATGATTTTCTGTACTGTTTTTTTATGATTATATTTAAGAATGCATTGATCAAAATTCTATTTAAGTCTTAGAAATGTAATTTGGGCTAAAAAGGTTGTACGTATTGGAATATTAACCACTACAGAAGCATAGATCGTTATTCTGAGAACTACCAGTGCTGCTCATTTAGGGCTCAGATGCACAAACGCACACATCTTTTCATTCTTTGTCATCAGCGCAGCACGAGTGGTTCAGGGACCTGGGAAATCAGAGCTTTAACAGCAAATGGCGGATTATTCCAGCCTGTATTTGATGGATTTATCATTTGAGAGTTTGTTTTCCTGTCTTTCCCAGCCTGTCGGGTCATGTGATCAGTGACACGGCAGCTCAGAGGATGTCCACCTTCCTGCCCCGCCTGCGAGCGCTCGAGTAAGCAGCGTGTTCAGAGTGGTTTAGTTTAACAGCCATGCATCCTTTTTGTCCTAAATTGAATTGTAGAGCATGGAAATGTGCAGCATCTGAGCATTAACCCTCCTCTTTAGTCTGTCCCACTGTGTCTGGTCGGCCACTGGGGGGCTGCAGCTCACGGCTGCTCTCAGCCAGTGTGCCGCTCTGGAGGATCTTTGGTAAGTCGTGCACGTGTATGCCAAATTACGCACGTTTAGGATCTATGAAATAGTTTTTATGTTTCCTTATCTTCCCAAAGTCTGGACTCTGTGCAGCTGAATGAGGAAAGCAGAACGCATTTGGCTCAAGCTTTGAGGAACTCCAACTCCATACGCAATCTCAGGTAAGAAACAGAAACAAGAAAACCTGTTTTTCTTTCAGGGTTTTCCTTCATCATCACAAATGCGACTCCGTGTGAGCGGAAGTTCTTTTTATTAGGGTGTACATGCTGGCTAGTCTATTTAAAGGCTGCTATGGAGACCTAGCTGTGGTGCATAAAACCGATTTATTGAGCACCGTTTGAATTTGAGGTCTGGACAAGTGTGTAAAAACATCTGCTTCCAAACTGTTACGCCTATCTGACATTATTGATAGTTAAGTTTAGGGTTTAGGTCATTGATATCTTTTTAAATTGGGAAACAGATTATTTTTAATAGGTACAGGTTATTCTCTGGCAAATATTATAAACGTAAACATTATTATATAACATAGATGTTTACTATTTAATTTCAAATCCAGCTCATAAACAAGTTCAAAATGGTCTAAATTGAATGTTTAACCAGGACGTATTGAGAAAAGATGTGTAGGAACCCTGTAAAATAAAAAGATAAAATTAGGTCTTTTAATATTTTAAATTCTAGAATATTAAGTTTCCAAATTACTACTTAATGAGGGGCGATGGAAAAACCAGGAAAAATAATCCTGGTGTTTTTAGATTTCCATCTAAAAAACTAGAAACTTTTCTTTACTTCTGGTTCTGGCAGAAGGTCCTCTGGCCCTGTTAAAAGGTGTTTGATGTTTAGTTGTGGCTCTCTACTCCAAGTGGATGATTTATTCTCCTGGCTGTTCCTCCAGAATCCTCAGCTCCTGTACGGAGCCCCCGTCGCGCTCATGTTATCGCTCAGTTCTGAGAAAAGAGCCCTGATTTCTTCATCTGTTTCACATCCTCTGTGCAGCTCTGCACCCGCCCGTGTTTCCAGCTGTTACTTCCAAAAACATGGCGCTGGCAGAGGTGCTCCGTCTGCCACTCGGGCACTTTTCGCTCTAATAGATCCGCCGCCATTCGCGTAATTCAGGCTATTTTGGACGGAACGCACTTTCTCTCTTTTGCTGCCAAAGCTGCTTCCCGTGGCTCACATTGCTGCCTCTGTTACGGCCGCGCTTGTAATACCATCATGTCATCAGCCCCTTATAACTAGATACCAATTTAGTAGGGTCTAATTCCATAATCTAACCTCTCCTCCAGGGAGGGGGTTATTATTTTTCATTCCATCTTCCTCATGGTGCGAAAGTGTTACACGGCAAATGTTTATTCACTCAGTGCGTGTCAGATATACTTTCATATAAATCTTCATCATCTGATACCACCCCCCCCCACCCTCACAGTCTGATTTAACCGTCGTTTTCCTCCTGTGTGAAAGGCTGAATGAGCTGGCCAAAGCCAGCGGAGGGGCGTCTGAAGCCGACTCTGGGCTGGATCTGCTGACCGGGCTGCAAGGACTCTCTCACATTCAGGAGTTGGAGTGAGTACCGTTGGAGAAGAAGCTGGTCACTCTTCTAAAAAAGAAGCCGACCTGAGCTGTGTGGGATGTTTCTTCCCAGGATGGGCTCCTGGAGGATGGCGGACAGAGGGATGGAGCAGCTGGCTGGACTCCTCCCTGCATGGTCAGAGCTCAGGAGGATCAGGTAGCAGCCGCCCACCACCTGATTTCATTCACTCCAGTTAGACGTGCAGAGTAGTTGTTACGTAAACGTGGTGCACAGAGTCCATCTTTTCCTAATCATGCACTGAAAAAAACAGAGCAGTTCTTCTGGACCATTTAGCATATCTTCCTAAGTTGGACTGAACAAAGTTTGATTTTACTTTTATTCTATCAGAATAGATGATTAAAGAATCTACTTTCATGTCTGCTAATTTATTGATATAATTTATTTGGTATGTTTTTGTTTATTTGAAATTTTGGCCCGAACAGAAACGGCTTCCAAGTAAATGTTTTGATCTGTTGTTGTTCTCCACATGTCAGATGTGTCAGATGAGTAAATGAATGATGACGATTCCATTTTAAATGGGCAATATCTGGGTTATTTGTGAGGGGTCTCTGTGTTTATGAGCCAAATGAAACCCATTTATCACCGCTGTTTGCTTGTTTGTGCTGTCTTTGTCTGTTTTTGGGCTCCAGGCTGTCAAAGAACCTCATCAGTGACCCGTCGGGGGAGAAGCTGCTGGACGCTCTGAGGAGCTGCCTCCACCTGCAGGAGCTCCAGTGAGGACATTTTTCTCTGGGCTGCTGCTGTGCTGACTTCCGTTTTGCTCATTTTTGAGCTTCTGTTTAGCGGTCTCCTTTAGTTCTTCATCAGATTTGTTCTTTTCTTTTATTTTATTTTCTGCCTCATTAGCATCACTTTGAATGGCCATTGAACAACAGTTTTAATTCACTCTAACATTTCAAATGAACCCTCACACATCTTTTTCTGCATTTTGTTGTGTTTATGGTATAATTTTGCCTTTTATCTGCTCACTTATTAGCTCTTAATGGTAGCTTTGTATGTTTTTTATGGCACCTTTGAGTTTTTTTGTGTTACTGTTCATTTGTTGTGTTTTTTCTTGTAGTTTCTTGTGTAAGTTTCTTTTCCTGTTTGGTTTGTGGAGTAGTTGAACCCGGTGAATATTTCTGTTCCAGTCTGTCCAGTAACCTCCTCGGTGACCTCACTGCTGCCCGGATGGCCCTTGTTCTGCCTTCACTAGCACACCTCACTGTCTTAGAGTAAGAAGAAGAATTATTTATACCAGAAAGTCTTTTACTTTCTTTAGTTAATCCATACATTTAATTCATGATTGTTCACCTGGTAGTATTTCAGAAAACCGCATAGGAAGGGAGGGGGCAGTGAGTCTGTCCAAAGCCATCAGCAGCTTGAAGAACCTCAGCAGGATTCAGTAAGCCCTGTTTCCCGCCTGGTTGGAGGATGTGGTGTGTTATCGGATGCTCTGATTCTGCGGTCTGTGCCTCCAGGCTGACGTCTGTCGGGACTCCAGAGCTGAGCGCCGTGGCGGCCAGTCTGGCTCACTGCCCCCTCGTGCAGGAAGTGGGGTACGAGTAGCCTTTAAGACTTTAAAGGTTTTTAGATTCCGTTGGTTAGTTTGTCTAAGCTGGGACTCACCAGGTTCTTATCCATCTCAGAAGCCAGGTTTGACTATTTATGTGTGATTTGTTTATCTTATTATTTCCTAGCCTGGGATGGAACAACTGTGGAGATGATGTGGCGCTGGAGCTGGCCAGAGTTCTGCCCTCCTGCCTCCAGATGACCCGCATAGAGTGAGTTAAAGAAAAGCCAACTGTGGAGGATCGAGCAGTAAAGAAGAGTAGAGTAAAGACACAGACAGAATGGGCCTTAAACCAGGTCAAAGTAACTGGTAACGAACCAAAAACTAATGGAAACAGACTGAAATGGGGGATGATTGGAAGAGCAGATGACAGCCAAAATACCTACTCTCTCCCTCTTTTCAAAATAAAACTCAAAACTCACCTGTATAAAATTTCTTACCCACCTTACCACCCCTAACTCTAACATTACCCTAATTTTGCACAGTTTTATTCGTTCAATTTTTATTCATTTATGACGTTTTTATTTATGATGTATTTATGAATTTGCGTGTTTTCAATGTTATTTTAATGCCGATCATCTTTGTAAAGTGTCCTTGAGTGGGATGAAAGGCGCTTTTTAAAAATAAAATGTATTATTTCTTCTTATTATTATTATAAAGTCTTTTTTCTTTCCTGCTAGTCTGGAGTGCAACAGTGTGAGTGTTGTGGGGGTGGAGGCGCTGGCCAGAGCCCTGAGGTCCTGCCCCGCTCTGGAGAGCATCAGGTGAGGGAAGCCCCGCCCCCCCCCACCCCCCACCCCCCCCTTCATCTGCTGCTCTCTCCTCACTCAACCAGCTGCCCTCTGTGCTCTCAGGCTGTGGAAGAACAAGGTGTCAGCAGGCGATTCCCAGAAGCTGGTCCAGAAGGAGCGGAGGCTGAGTTTCCTGTCCACCTGACCTGCTCCGTTTTGGGGGGCCGGGGGGGGGGGAGCCTGCACCCGTCAGCGACTGCTGAGGTGACGCATGACGCACCCCAGAGGAGGTTTTATTCCTGGGTTTGAATGTAGGACATCCGATCCAAGCACAAGTTCACGGTTGAGCTTTTTTTATGGAACCAGCAGCGCCTCACTGGACTCCGGAGCCAGTTTTACTCACAGATGGAATCTGTGAGCCGAGCCGGGCGGTGTGGAGACCAATAGAGGAGCCCCTCCTCATTTGGTACCAATCTGCTCAAAAGAAGATGTGAAATCCGACGGGTGACATGGTCACACGGTGTGGGCCTCTCTCATAGCGGCCTCATTAACTCCTCCATCTGTCATTAAATAAGAAAAGCGTGTTCTTCCAAACAGAGCTCAGCAGCCCAGCGATCGTTTCACGGCAAAACGCTGACAGGCTCTGAGCGACTGGGTCATTTTGCACGCCGTGTGTTTACAAAGGAGGCCACAGAGCTGAAAACACAAGAAACCATCAACTCGCAGTTACACAGAAATCATTTAGGTTGTGGTCTCCATCAAAAGTGCTTATTTATTTCTGCTGTTTAGCTGGAAAAGAAGTCCATTTTGAATTATTTATCTGCCATTCGGAATTACTTGAAATGTGTTTTTTCTGTTTATCGTTACCGATTGTTTGTGATGTTTCTTTGATTTATTACTTTGCTGTCAGGGTGTTTCTTTTACCTTTTATTGCACCTTATCAGATTTCCTTTTTACATCAGAGTACTTTCCATTTGTTTTCTCCTATTTTGGATCTTTGAGTTGAACATTCAGGTAATCTGAACTGCACTGAAATGCCAATAAAAAAGAGAGTTATTAATTTTTTCTGAATTTAGTTTCTTTCTCTTTAATGTTGAGATTAACTTTGTGGTCCTCTGATTCATGAAGAAGAAGAAGCAGAAACTTAAAATATCCCATTTACTGCTCATGTTTATTTTAACAGCTGATACAAAATCCACTGAAAATTGTTCATTTGCACTAAATTGAGCATCTCACAGCTTCTGGATAACAGGAAGGTATCTTGTTTACTTCATGTGTCTCCTCCTGTCAGTCAAAAACAGCTGGATCAGCAGCTGGTCTGGATGGACCATTCCTATTCAAGTGTCTCCATCTGGTGGTGGGACTGCGTATTGCATTTGAGTGTTTACTGTTGCCAAAGGCAACTATTTCATTTTTTAATAATCAACATTTTAAAACACAGATATGTGCTGCTTGTCATATCAGTTAAATAATTTTCAAGTTAAAGCTGTGTGAACTCAGAACTAATCAAGATCATCTGATGCTAAATTTTACTTAATGTAAAACAACATTCTGCTTCTCTGCAAGCAAATGTGATACATTTGGCTTCTTGAATTAATAAAAGTGCATAAACATCAACTCTAAGGTGGTTCCTGCATAGAGTTTTTAGTTGATGTTTTTTTACAAACATCTGTTTGTTTCTTTAATTTAAAAATAGCAGCATTGTTTTGAAATTGGTTAGAATAACAAGATTTACCATTCATCTTTTAAAAAATGTCTTTTCTAAATTAGATAAAAGGCAACTTGGCCAGCTCATCCTGGCTAACAAGTAGTTTTATTTCTAAACTTTCTCAGAACTTTTTCAGAAGAGGAGCCTAATTTAAACATGAAGTCAGTGGTTGTAACACTGTATGCGGCCAAAAGGGGGCGCTGTATGATAGTAACTGAGAAACCAAAGAGCTACAGAATACAGAAAAATAGCCACAAAGAAAACACAGTGGAACAGAAAAAAAACATGAATCTACCAAAAAAAACAACTAAAAACTTACACAAGAAACATAAAACAGTCACAAAGAGACATAAAAAGAGAAAAATGTCCACGAACATCTGACAAAACTGCCCCAGATGCTCCTCCTGAGCAGGAAGCGGCCTGATGGGACCCTGGTCCATTTCTCTGGGCCTGGAGCTTCTGCTGGACCATCACGGGGGAGGAGGGGGGTGGCCCGCAGGTGGTATAGATGCTGTTAAACCTATTAAAAAGCAGCTAAATATTATTTCCACCAGGCTTTTAACTGGAAACGGGCTTAGTTTTATGTTTATCTGTCTGCCTGTGGTGTGCCACATGTTATATTTGAGATTTTCTCTCTTGTCTTCTGCATCATTGCAGGGATCTATCCCGGGGAAAACCCCAAGCTGCCCCCTCTTCAAAGCGTGGTTGAGGGACCCAAATCAGAAAACACCTACAAGCCTTCCTCACTTTGCTTTATACGTGTTTTGAGAATGAACAGATTTTTTTCTCAGTCTTGGCTCTTTTAGATTTTGGTTTTCGGTGTGGACTCTGGCCATTTGTGTCTATAAGAAGCGGAAGCGCCTCGGCTCCCCACTGGTTGCGGCTTTTATTTGTAAAGAGCACTTCCGGTGGGGAGGCTGCTGCTGCTGCCGCTGACTTGGTGCGGCTCTTCTGTCAGTGGCGCTCGGCAGAAGGCGCAGTCCGGCTGGGAGGATGACTTCCGCCCGCACACTGTTGCGCCTCTTTGGATCCCTGGAGATGTCAGCTCGGGCTTTGCCTCCGTCTTAGAGGAAAAGTGTTTTCTCCATTCCTGCGGCCGTGTCACAAACTGTCAGCTGGAAAAAGCCTCAGAAGTTTGCTCGTCTTTCACTGGGTGAGTCAGTTTTTTACGTTTTTGATGCTTTTTGTGCGTTCAAACTCCGGGACGGTGCGTTCTGCGGGGTTTTGAAAAGGGCGCAGAAGAGCTGCGGAGGCGCTCAGTGCGCGCGCGCGCGCTGCGGCTCAAAACGGAAGGATGCTGGACAGTTAAGTGGCATCTTCTGATCAGGGCTCAGCTCAAGTTCACCCACCTCTGTTTGATGAATGTTTGCAGCCTGCTTTTCGCCACTGTTGAGGCAGTTTTCCACCGAAAACCAGCGTGTAATTAGACTTAATGAGCGCGTGCGGAGGATCCCCTGCTGCGGGTGGGCGCGCACGGCTCATTTCTGACATGTAATGTGGCTCCCCAGCTGTCAAACGTCGGCTCCCAGAGCAGCACCTGTATGTGTTCATTGGTATTTTATCCCTTTGGGTGGGGCAAAGGTGTGAAAAGGTGAAGTTTCGTTTGCGGTTGGCTTCCCTAAATGTTCCAGGATTAGATCCCATCATGTTGAAATTGTTGGAAAAGGCGTTCAGTTCCTCATATTTGAGTTGTTCAAATACTCCTTGATGCTCGCTGTGCTGAATTATGTCACGATGTGGCTATTTCAGGACTCAGTTCAGCGGATTCAGGCGCGTAAAGGCAGCAGAGAAGCCAGTGGGTCCTTTTGCTCACGCGTTTTCTGCTTCTTTTATGGGTTCAAGCCAGTGGAGCCCAGAGTTTCTAATGCAGACCTGCTCTGTGTTTCCATCTTAAATGAATGGATTTGTGGATCTTTCAGTGGTATTTTCTTACCTGACTTAGTTTCCGTTCTGGCCTCTCTTTTGGCATCTTTCTGTTTTGGGTTATTGGACTTAATTATGGTATTTTGGGGTTTGTTCAATTCAGGGTTTTGTGTGGTCTGAATTTCTGAATCACCATCAGCTCTCCTGTTTCCGGTTCACGCCTCCATCGGTCACTAATCAGCATTTCCTTTTTCATGGTTCCAATGAGAGACCGAAGGGTCTGAATGAGACCCAGAGGTAACACTGGGGGCTGCATCAGAGCTTCGTATCCGACCCGAGCACAGACAGGTAGCCATGAACAGAGGTGGGTCCGGAGCCCTGGAAGGGAGATCCAGGACCAGAGGCACCACCACATTCTGGACCATCTGCATCCGTTTAATACCATGGACCAGGAGGCCGCCAGGAGGTCTGGTAGAAGACCTGCAGGGTGGTCCACTAGGTCTGTTAGGAGACCTGTTAGGGGGTCCGTCAGGTCTGTTAGGAGACCTGCTGGGAGGTCCATCAGGTCTGTTAGGAGACTTGTTGGAGGTCCATCAGGTCTTTTAGGAGGACTGTTGGGAGGTCCACCAGGAGGTCTGTTAGGAGAACTGTTGGGAGATCCATCAGGAGGCCTGTTCGGAGACCTGTTAGGTGGTCCATCAGGTCTGTTAGGAGACCTGTTGGAGGTCCACCGGGTCTGTTAGGAGACCTGCTGGGAGGTCCACCAGGTCTGTTAGGAGACCTGTTAGGAGGTCCATCAGGAGTTCTGTTAGGAGACCTGTTAGGGGGTCCATCAGGTCTGTTAGGAGCCATGTTGGGAGGTCCATCAGGAGGCCTGTTGGGATGTCCATCAGGAGGCATGTTCGGACCCTGTTAGGTGGTCCATCAGGTCTGTTAGAAGACCTGTTGGAGGTCCATCAGGAGGTCTGTTAGGAGACCTGCTGGGAGGTCCACCAGGTCTGTTAGGAGGTCCATCAGGAGGTCTGTTAGGAGACCTGTTAGGGGGTCTGTGAGGTCTGTTAGGAGACCTGTTGGAGGTCCATCAGGTATTTTAGGAGGACTGTTGGGAGGTCCACCAGGAGGTCTGTTAGGAGACTTGTTGGAGGTCCATCAGGTCTTTTAGGAGGACTGTTGGGAAGTCCACCAGGAGGTCTGTTAGGAGACCTGATAGGGGGTCCACCAGGTCTGTTAGGATACCTGTTGGGAAGTCCATCAGGTCTGTTAGGAGCAGTATGGGTGTCCAGGGAGCTGGGACAGAACCAGGAGCTAGTTGTTCTGGCTGATCTTTCTTGTGTTGAATAGTCCACAGCAGCATGACCAGGCATCAGAGAGAAAAAGTCAGAGGTCATCAATCTGGGCCCCCAGGTTCCTGTAACCTGAGAAGAAACAACTGATAAAGAGTGGATGTTAGACTGTTCAGTGTTTCTGCCCCCTGGTCTGTCACTTCCATTAGACCCTCGCCTCCATGTTTAAACTGATATTCAGGTCACTGAACAGTTTGTTCTTTGGTTTCGTTTCCTCCCTCATTCTAGGTTTGGTTAACCTGTGGTTTCAGTTCAGTAAGAAACTGAGTCAGCTTTACTTTCAGCTTCTGGGCAACATTTGGGCCCTAGTAGACTGTAAGTGTATTTCTTGGTCCAACTGGTGAAAATTAGCTAAACCTTTTTTTAAACTTGGAGCCTTAAAGCGCTGCGATGCTCTAAGGACACAGGAGGGCTTTTAGGAAGCTGCCCTGCTTCCCAAATAATCTCCATCTCACTGAAAAGAGGCAGCTTTGACCGGACTACAGAGGCTGAGAGCTGCCAGGTTTAGGAAAATATTTAGTGTCCTTCCCTCCATTTCTCACTGCAACAAAGCTCATTTATCATGATAGCAGGTAACAAGATATAATTATGTCCTCATCTAGAGACCACAGGGCTGGAATCCTGGCAGAAAATGGGAGGATGTGTCTGGTGGTGTTGAGTTATTCTGTTTTCAGGGCTGTTCGGTACGCTCTGACATCAGGACAGCTGTTAGCCCCCCCGCTGCTCAGGTTTGAGCTCCAGGGATAAAACAGCCAAAGAGCTCCCTGACCTCAGCTATTGGCTCCATCATTCAGACTTTAGGAGTGTTGTTGCTTCTCCTGGATCCGCTAGAAGCGTTTTACCCATACGGGTCTCCTGTTTCTTTGCTTTATGAAGTCACTCTTCACTCATCGGGGGGGTTGTTTGTAAAAATCCTGGCGTTTGTCAGTCAAAGCGCCGCGTTTATCTCGCCGTTTCCTCCGTAAACAGCCCCGTGACGGATGCGACATTGTTCTGGTTATCAGTA
>CAJRST010022223.1:17918430-17964918 GCA_907169785.1 Menidia menidia
CCATTTAAAAACAAAAGCAACAGCATCAAACGACAAGCGGAAACAAAAAGGTAGACCAAGAATATACCAATTCAAACCCAGAAAAAATAGAGAAAACAAACAAGGAAAGAGAATAAAGAAAACCAAGAAATAACTAAGATGAGGAAATCTGATCTGAAGTCAGAAACTCCACCATCTTTGACACCGATCCCATTTCCTGGTGGGGCATTGAAGGGTGAATCAGAATCAGATTTGATGCTCTTTGTTGTAGAAATCCTGGTTGTGGGCTCAGGCTGAGGAGAGCTGCCGTTTTGGGGTTGACTCCCCACTTTTCTGCTGCTCAGAGGGGGTTCTAGCTTTTGTCTTGCAGTTTGGTCAGCGACTGAAGGTTGAAGTAGGTTAAAGATGTGGCCTCCGTTCTCCTACAACACATGTCCTCTATATGTTTTTAACTACTATCTGGGTCCTTTTCCCCCCTCTGGACCACCTGGGGAGGTTAATCCTGGTTATAATGTTTTTTCTCGGCCCTATGACATTTGGCTTCTTCTGTGTGTCTGGACCATGTTGTGAGCGTGATGACCAGTGTTTTGAAGTTCCGAAACAAAAGCACTCTTTGGACTGAATGTGACTAAATAAATGATTAAAAAATGTTATGTTCTGTCTTTTGTGGTTGTCTTGTTTGTTTCTGGTTTGATTTAGCGTCTCTTTCTCGTTATTTTATGTGTATTCGCAGTGATTTTGTGTCTTTTTGTTGATTTATTGTGTTTCTAAAAATTCTGCCCTCATTTTATGTCTGTTTGTGCTTCCTTTGTATGTTTTTGTAATATTCTATGGAGCTATTTTGTGTCCCTTTTCTGTTATTTTTTCACCATTTTCAGGAACATCTGAGTGTGCTGACCAGTGTTTTTAAGTTGTGACCTAATAGTAAATGGTTAAAAAAGATTAAAAAAAGGTTGCTCTCTCTGTCTAATGAGCAGCTGGGTCTGTTTGGTGGTGTCCAAATGCTGGGGCGCGCACTGGCTGGACATATGAGGTCACTCTGCCCCTTTCCCCCCCCACAGAGTCGGGACCTGGGAGCATGGCCTACACTCTGGGCTCGTCCCCGGCCGGCCAGCCGCGCGGCGTGGGGCCGCAGCACTGCGTGACCCGGGTGGAGCTGTCCGTCACCGCCAGCAGCCTGCTGGACCGAGACGTGGCCTCCAAGTCGGACCCGTTCTGCGTCCTCTTCCACGAGGTGGACGGAAACTGGGTGGAGGTGAGAGGTTCAGCTCCTGAGCAGCAGACCGAGGCTGAGCGTTGGTAAATTGCTGTTTGGGCCACACGTAATGAAGCCTGACTCAGCTGCAGGAAGGAGGAACAGGGAGGATTAACGGGAAGCGGGATTCAAAAAGAAGATTGAAGGGTGATTTCTGTTGGCGCTTGGGGGATAAAAGCAAAGAAAACAACCCCGAGGGGATCTGGTTATCGTCTATGCAGCCTATAGGTTATAAACCAGATCCAAACTCAACATGTCCTGACCATCTGGCTTCAGCCGGGCCTGCTGAGCTCAAATAAACCTGCAAAATCTATGATTTGCTGCAATGGGGATTGCAGCTCTACATAATAAGATGTTTAAATACCAGGATTTTCTGGACTGTTGGGTCCTGAGTGTAAGCCGCAGGCTAACTTTAAAAAGGAAAAACTTCTGGTACACATACAGGCCGCTCTAAGCCGTGGGTGCACACACTGTGCATGTGGCATATTTAGTTAACTTTTGATTAAATAGGAGCTGGTAACAAACACAAAAACATACCGTAAATGCTTTTTCCGACCTGTTCCTGAACTCACCGGTCTGATGGGAAGAGGAAATGAAGCTTTGTGTCTTTTCTTTGTCTCAGAGAGCATCCAGCATCATGCTTTAATTCACACATTTTAAACAGCTCTGAGGTATTTACCATTTTCTGTGTCTCGTCATGGTTGTTTTGTGCGTCTTTGTCATGGTTTTATGTCTTCTAGTAGCCTTTTTTGTGGTGACTTTATGTTATTTTCTGCCTTTTGTTTGTTGTTTTGTTTGTTTCTGGGTTGATTTAGCGTCTCTTTCTGATTATTGTATGTGTATTAGCAGTGATTTTGTGTCTTTTTGTTGATTTATGGTATATGATTGATTTCATTTTGGGGAATTTAGTGGATTCTCTTTTTCTTTTTTTTGACACAATCAGTTCAGGCCACATCTTCATTTGACTCCTAAAAAGAAAATTCTGTAGAGACTCTGAATTAAGTTCCCGAGGGGGCAAGGGGAAGGAGAAAGACGCCAAAAAATAAAGACACACACGATGACAGCCAGCGATGGAGAGGCTGGAACATGAACCTCAGCCGTGTTAGGACATGGCACCCAATCAGGAGCCAGTTAGGCAGTTCTCTAAATCCTGTGACTTTTGTTTTGCCTCTTTAAATCCAAACCCAGCCTGGTGACGCCGATGCTCGTGTTGTGTGGCCGCTCTGCTGTGTTCCTCAGCTGCTGTTTGTCACCTCTCTGCCGCCCAGGGACAGAAAACAAACCTGTCTGAATTATGCCGATCTCGTTGCAGACAAGAGCTGTGCAAATGTCACCCTGTAAGCGACACCAAACTGGGTTTGTCCTCCAGAGAGCACCGAGTGTCCCACTCAGAGTGGATCTGGGTCACATTCTAAGGAGCTGAATCAGAACAAATATCTGGACCTCACCCGTCTAAGCTGTCTGGAGCAGTACCAGAGTCCAGACTGATCGAACACCAGCATGAGAATCAAGAAACGGTTCCTATTTGGATCTATTTGGGCAAACAAACAAAACAAAGACGTAGTCCTCAAGATAAATCCCATCCGTTTACATTTATCACACCTTACATAGAAAATAGGTTGTGGATCCTTGTCAGAAATGTTCAAATGTATTGTAATAACATGCAGAATTCTGGGTTATTTTTGTTCGGGCTTTTTAATCTGTGGTTCCTGTCCTCTCTATTTCTCTATTATCTGGTCTGGGTTTTTTGTATGTAGGTCCTTTTTTGTCCGCCACTTCTCAGAAATCACCTGTTTCTTTATTATGGCCATTTATTTCTGCTTATGTGTCAGTTTAGTTGGATTGAATTTAACTTTCCTTTAATAAATCAAGTTCTCCCTGGTCCGCCTCGTGCTTAAAGTCAAATGTTACTATTTCATAAAAAACAGATTAATTATAATCAATTAGTTATAATCAATTAGTTACAAAGCTCTTATTGATTGGAGTTTTGAAGCTTCCATCGTTGGTATCTATATTTGTAGTTGTGAGTTCATATCGATTTGTATTCAGCTGCTCAGTCAGCTGGAACTCCAGAAGACATTTCCTCTGTTTTTCGGCGGCCACGAGCAGAGGAAAGTGGGATGTGAGAGCCGGTTCAGCTCCACGGTGGCTGATACATGAGCTGCCATGATCTCGCTGCCTCAGAAGGAAGCAGAAATCCTGGAAACAGTCTCCACACTCACTAATTCAGAGACATTATTGGAGAAAATCCTTCCTGATGGTTTGTTCCTTCCCCTTCTACTGCACCCATTCAGGTGGTGCCAAAAGAATTAAGGAATGATTTGTGTACATTTGTGCATATTTCCTCTTGGAAACAATGTGGCTGTCAAATGGAAGAAAAGAGAAATCACAAAAAGGGGGTGCAATTTGGAGAAGAACAGCTAAATAGCGGAACCATTGTTCTCTGAATGGGTCATTAACTGGAGGTCGTTGAAAAGAAAATGCCTCTGAATTATTCTGCAGACATTAAAATTCTGCATTATGTTGTGGGGGCTCTGTCAAACAGCGTCATTAAAAGTTAGAGCGAACGAAAGCCTCAGAGTCTTTAAAAGTGGATTCTCTGGAGGAAAGCTGCGGTTTGTAAGCAGCTGCTTCTTTCTGGCTGATAAAAAGTCAAAAACCAAGACAGCGAGGCGTTCCTCTGTGTCTCCTGGTCGTTCAGAGGCCACCTGCAAAACAGAAATAATCGATTTTTTTAATCCTGAGCCTTTTATGGGGGGTCCAAAGTGTGAATGTCGCCATTACTTACTGAAAATCCAGAAATGGTGGGGAGCAGCGATAGCTGGAGCCGGGAAGAAAGAAACAAATCAAACAGCAATATGGTAACAAATGATAAGCTTTTATTACAAATAGAGTAACATAAATACCTGTGAAAAGGGTCACAGCCCAGAAACAACCTAGAAGGGGGAAGAGGCAGTATAAAGGAAAACCTTGAGAGAAAACTCCCTTCTTTAGCTCCCGTGGAAGCAGCAGCTCCCAATATTAGCTCCTGCTCCCACCACACACACACTTCGATCCAGCAAAATTCACCAAACCAAATGCTGCTGGATAAAAAACCCACACAGCTCTCTGCACACCTTTTTCTAACCAGGCCAGTCTCCAGAACCAAATAGCAGCCATAGCAAAGAGCCTGGAGTCCCCAGCGCTCGTGGACACGCCCACAAACACGACTGCCACACGGCTCTGGCTGTGGGGGAAAGTCACACAGCTCCCGGCTGTGGTTGCGCTTTGTTTTGGTTCTTATTGCGCGTTTAACAAGTGCTGAACTGCAGGATGCTGCCGAGTCAAGCTGAGAGCTTCAGATCTAGCTCATTAGTCCACGAAGAGAAAACGAGCTTCAGACCAGGAGGGTTTAGCTATCCTTTTTTTCCATCATGTACTGACAGAGATATGGAAAGCAGATGATGTGTTTTATAGAGATGTGCAAATGTAAATATAACAGTATATAATAATATTTGTCCAGCTATGCAGCTTAAGTCTCCTCTGAGCTCTGAGCTGCTTCCTCCTCCAGCCTGAAGCCTCTCCAGCAGCTCCTTTCTTTAATGAGTCTCCAGGAGCAGCTCTCCAGCTTCTGGAAGGACGTCCCAAAGCTCTGCTCTGGATGCTGCTGCTGCCTTTTGGGGAGGATCCATCCCTCCATCAGAGCTGGGCTTCAGTCCACTTCTGGTTCCTCTGGCAGAGCCACGCCTTTCCTCCCTGTTTCCTTCCTTCATGGCTTCTGGACAGCCCCCCTTCATGGAGAGCATTTCTGATGAGGCCACCAGGAGATGGTCAGCTGGAGGTCTGGATGCAGCTCTCAGCTCCTGTTCAGCTCTCTGCTGGATCTGCTCCTCTTTCTGAAGGACCTCACTTTCAGGTCCTCTTCATCTGCTGGATTAGAGAGTTTTTCAGGCCCAGCTCTTCTTCTTCTGTCCTCCACTGGTCCAGTTTCCTCAGATGTTTCAAGGCCTCACTGCTCACCAGGCTGAGATCAGTTTTCAGCTCAATTTTAAAAAAGTGGATAAGGATTTAAAGAAAAATCTGCTTTTCCTGATGCAGTTTTGTGATATTTCCTGGATAATTTATTTATATATTTTTTCCAGCTCCAGAGATAAATGAAATGACTATATGTCAATGAAGTCTTGCTAAAATCAAAATCAAAAGATAATAGATGTGCAAATGCAGCGTCTTCACATCAAAGCTAACCAGGATAAATCCCAACTGAAGGTGGTTTTGGAGTAACTGGCCTTTGTCCTTCTCTCCTTGCAGCTGGGACGCACTGAGACGGCCGTCAACAACCTGAACCCGGTGTTCGGGGTAAAGTTCCAGGTGGACTACCATTTCGAAGAGGTCCAGAAGCTGCGCTTCGCCCTGTTCGATGAAGACAAGTGCGCCTCGCAGCTCTACGAGCACGACTTCCTGGGAGAGTTCATCTGCACACTGGGACTGGTACAGACTCTAAGATCTGAGGCAGAAACAGCCATAAGCAGAGCTTAGGGGAAGTTATCAGGCTCTGAGATGGTTTCTAGACTAGCGCAAACCTTCAAAACGTCCTGTTTTGTCTTTTAATCGTTGGTGAAGATGCTGATTCCTGTTCTGCTTTCCTCTCCTAGATTGTGTCCAATAAGAAGCTAGACAGACCATTGATCTTAGCCAATGGGAAGCCAGCTGGAAAAGGCTCCATCACGGTAAAAAATGGACATCTTTTAAGGCGCTTTGTCACCTCTGTTGTCAACCTGTTCCTGCAGCTTTTTCCTCTGTTCTTAACGTTTTCTGGCTGTTCACCTCCGATTAATGAACCTTTCTCTCTGGTAGCTGATAATTTAACTTAGTAGTTCAGTTTGAGCTGCAGAGGGTGGATTTTTTGCCTGTTTTTTTTGTTGTTGTTTTTTTGTTTTTTTTTGCTGTGCGTGCACAAACCCGGCTCCGGCTCGGGAGGACAGTTTCTGCTGCTTTTGTTTTCACCACTGCTCTGTTGTTCTGCCGCTTTAGATAACAGCGCAGGAGTTGTCTGACAACAGAATCATCACTCTGACCCTGAGTGGGCGTAAACTGGATAAGAAGGTAGGCGGCTGGACCCACACACACGCATTTCGGTGCGCTCAGGCCGAACAAACTCCTTTGGATGTGCAAAAAAAAAAGCCCACACAGACAAAGTTTACAGCAAAGGTTTCACTTCCTTCACCTCAGCCCGCAAATCCATGCAGATGGAAGCACACATCGAAGGACACAAGCCTGTGCTGCTATTTTCTGCCTTTACGACCTGAATCTAAACTCTCATAGCTCCCGATGTGAAGGAAGTCTTTAGGGTTTTCATTGGGGGCCTGAACCGTCAGAAAAGTGGGCTTTTTCCATCTGAACTGCCACCGCAGAGGTCAGTTTGTGTTGATGTTGTTCTCGGATTTGTGCGCAGGACTTCTTTGGTAAATCCGACCCGTACCTGGAGTTCCACAAACAGGGAGAGGACGGTAAATGGATGCTGGTGCACAGGACGGAGGTGGGTCGCCTTCCCTCGGCCCGTGGCGCTGTGAGGCGGCAGCGTGCGCCTTAACCTGTGTGTTTGCTGGGACTGCAGGTCATAAAGAACACGTTAGACCCGGCGTGGAGACCCTTCACCGTGCCGCTCATCTCCCTCTGCAACGGAGACGTGGAGCGAAATATCAAGGTTAGCGCTCACGAAGGCCTCCTGGGATGGGCCTCCTGGGATGAGCCTCCTGGGATGGGCCACCTGGGATTGGCCTCCTGGGATGAGCCTCCTGGGATGGACCTCCCGGGATGAGCCTACTGGGATGAGCCTCCTGGGATGAGCCTCCTGGGATGAGCCTCCTGGGATGAGCCTCCTGGGATGGGCTTCCTGGGATGGGCTTCCTGGGATGGGTCTCCTGGGATGGGTCTCCTTGGATGGGCCTCCTGGGATGGGCCTCCTGGGATAGGTCTCCTGGGATGAGCCTTCCGGGATGGGGCTCCTAGGATGGGCCTCCCGGGATGGGCCAGGTCTTTGGACTAATCCCGCTGACGTGTTTAGGTGCTGTGCTACGATTACGATAACGACGGCGGCCACGACTTCATCGGAGAGTTCCAGACCACAGTTTCCAAGATGAGTGAAGCCCAGAACTCGGTGGAGGTAAAACCCCTCCGCCGCTGTTTGTTGTTGTTTGTTTCCGGGTCGTCTGGGATCGAACTCCAGTTCCACCAGTTAAACCAGAGCGTTCCTGTAGCGCCTCAGACCTCTTTGGCGCGTCTCAAAGACACCTTCATCCAGCGGTGGCCGCCCACTGTTGGCTGCTCCAAAAAGCCTGGGGGGGGGGGGGGGCGCGTCCTTCACGCCAAGGTGGATTTTTGGGCCAGAGCAGCTAGAGGACACAAAATGAGAGTTCAGAGGAGCCCACTGAGTCCCACTGCTGGTGCAGTGACACCGATAGAAGCTGCTTCTGACCATCAGGTGACAAAGCAGAAAGCCTCTGTGATTGAAAAGCTCTGACATAACATACCGGCTCCCAGCTGAGCGCTTTGCTCTAAAATAGTGTGAAAAAAGGGGAAACAGATGCTTTAGGATTCAGTTTTTTTTGCTTTTGAACTCTTAAAGTGCACTGGGATAAGCTTCCCCCCTTCCTGTGACCTTAAAGCGGTCAAAGCAAGTGTAGAAAATCACTAATCTACAGATTCTGCTTCCGTAGATGAGCCTGTTTCTGCCTGTTTAAGCGTGAAGAGGATCTTTCCTCATTTTCCCTCATGTTATATAACCAGGATGTTCAATTTATGCTAAAAATCCTTTTTACAAGGGAAACCTGGTCAAGGTAGTAGGTACAGAAAATCAAGACTTTTTAAAGGGGTCAACAATAAAACAGAAAAACGGCCGCTTTATGCTTTATATCCATGTAAAGCCGGATCTGAGGGGTGAATTTACCCAAAAGAGGCTTTTAGATGAGCAGTGTTGTCTGTGACATCAGCTATCTAAACCAAAGAAGATTCAAGGCTAATTCAGAGATTTGGGGGTTAAAATTGAAGTGAGGCTCTTTGACATTTAGGAGTCTGCAAGTGTCCCTTCCTGCTATATCTGCTTAAATCCCCTTTAAGGACTCTTCATATGCTCTAATACGCTGTGCTGCGTGTCAGAATAATCACAGCTATCGCACTGGAGGCACTAACCCGTCTGAGATGCCTTCAAGGACCAGTAATAATGTGGGTCAATCTGAAACGCCAATAAAAAAAAAGATGCAAATGAGTGCAAACACATGCACAGGCTCGTGAGGATAACAGGGGATGAGGCTTTATGCTTTAATGATCATATCAGTTTATTCTCCTGTAAAGCCATGTTCCAAAATTAACTAATTAATTAACAGGAGCATAACCAAACCCACAGATTGTCAAAGGCTACGACTGAAAAAGCCCAAACTGGACTAATAAATCTGAGTTTTTCTGCTAACTTCAGACCCGTTTTCCGGATAAAGGGCAGTGCTGAGCCATTGAACCCTGTTAGACCCGAGTGAAAAAAGCCAAAGCTGTTTCTGATCCTGAACAAATCAGGACGGCATCATTATCCAAGCGCCGGCCTTCCGCCGCCTCCTCTGGACTCTGACTGGCTTCACTGGGTTTGGTGGCTCTCCCGTCTGGGGGAGATCAGAGAGCAGCCCGCTCGTTAGCGGCTCGCCGTGCGCCCGCCCGCGTGCCAAAGCAGCCTCATGGCCTGTTCTCACACCCGGAGGGGGTGGGGGGATAAGGAGCAAACAGCAACAGGGCGGGGGCAGAAGGCAGAGGGAGGGTGTAGAGAAGGATGGACGAGCAATGCACGCCGTCCGGAGCTGAGCTGCCCGCCGTGTGATCAGAGACTGACTTACAGCGTCCGGGTTGGAGTGGCTGCTTCAAACGCCGCTTTTGATCCGGCAGGTTTCTGCCCAAAATGTGTGTGGCTTTCTGTCGGGGAACAAAGGCAGCCCCGCTCGCCCGCTCCCTTTCATCTTAATCGTGTTACATTAAGATAATAGATCAATTAAATTCATCCTGTGTTCACATTATGAGGCCAAACAAAGGGTGGGGGGGGTGCATCATTACAGCTGAAACGGACCAATCACAGCCCCTCTGAGCAGGTCCCCCCGGCTCACTTCCACTCTGTCTCCTCAGGTGGAGTTCGACTGCATCAATCCCAAGAAACAGAAGAAGAAGAAGAGCTACAAGAACTCTGGAGTCATCGTCCTCAAGTCCTGCAAGGTGAGGAGGGAGGCGGCGAGGGGTTGTCTGGTGTTCGTGCAGCTTCAGCCTCTGCCTGCGTTCAGACTCTAATTACTGTTGTGGACAGACGCAGCTCAGCCCTCCACGCCGGACTGTAATTAGCTCTGTGGACTCACACGTTTCACACAAGCTCAGATCTTTCCCGTTTGAGTTTGTGTGTTACTTTAAAATTTGAGAAAAATGGCTTCACAAAACACAAAAATCATTGAGGTAAAAACTAAGCCCCATGATCCCCCCCCGGGCTGAGTTCTGGTGGACCTTCAGCTCCTTCTCAGACTTGCTGCTGCAGATCTGCTGCTGGGTTTGGATCTCACAGGCCAGATGACCAAACTTATCAAGACTCACACCAACCGAGCTGCAGCTTTCGATTCTTTAGTGGTAATCTGGAGCATCCCGACCCACAGGCGGCGGCTCCTCCATCACGTCTCATTTCCTGCACAGCCGCCTCCAGCAGGTCCCTCTATTTTCCCCTCCAGAGATTCATTTGTGTGGAAATCATCAACACAATAAGCCGCGTCCATTTAAATCCACATCAGGCGAGTCGTTCGTCTCCCAAACCCGCCGTAATGAGAGATTCTGGCTCTGGCCTCAGATGACAGCCTCCTAACTGGGCGTTTACAACTCCCAGTAAATGGCTAATTAGTGCCACAGCTCCAACGCACAGAGGACACAAAACAGGAGGGACGGCAGCCGGCTACTGGAACAACATTAAAGCCATGTGTGTGTGACAAGCTTTCATAATTGATCCTTTTCCCTTCATCCTCTTTCATCATGAAAAAGCCTTCACACACACAGACGCACGCAGACGCACACGTTCAGTACAACAAATGAAGAAAACTGCTAATACAGTAATTATATTTGTTGGCTGGCGGCAGGGATTAGACTAATGAGGGTAAAATCCGTGCTAAACGTTCACTGTAACTGGAGTGGAAATTGTGCTCAAACAAGATAACAAGTGGTGGAACATTATATTAGAAACACTGCCTGTTCAATGTTTTAATTTAAGGTTCCACTGTGAGAAGAGGAAACTCAGTGATGTTTAAAATGGGGCTGATTGGTGAACCTGACGGCCTGCTGATGCTAACACATCCTCACCTCCTCTGTTTCAGATTACACGGGACTACACCTTCCTGGATTATATTCTTGGAGGATGTCAGCTCATGTTTACAGTGAGTATCGTGTCCACACGTCTGTTTCTCTGCCCCTGCAGCGGCGTGCTAATGAGATCCAGGCCTCCACATGCTCCGCTCTGGAAAAAGGGAGAGAAAACGTCCTGATTTTCTATTTTCATCTCCCAGGGTTACAGCTGGATCGCAGTCATTTACATACAGAGAGGGAAATCGGGAGGTGCTCAGAGAGGGAAAGGGAACGTGGCACAGAGCAGAGAAATGGAGACTTGTCAAACACTGAGAGGTGGAAACACAACAGAATGGGAGGGAGGATGGAAAAAAAGTGTGAGATTAACACAGAGAACAAGACGCGGATGTGTCTCACCAGGGGGGGGAGGGGGGGAGGGGGGGGTGGGAAGGAGAAAAATAGTCTATTTCGGTCGTGGTTCAGGAGACATTTGTGCATCCCTGATGATGATGTCACTGCGTTTTGTGTGTCTGTGTGTGGAAGTCTTCCTTTACGACCGACAAAATTCATGAAAAAACACAGCTGACGGAAACAGTGTTACTTTTGGTGAAATTTGGGAGCCTTGAACAGGCTGCAGGCAGCAAAGCGAGTGTGACGCTGGACATGGTGGCGTTTCTTTAAGGGGGCATTTCCTGTCTTTGAAGTGTAGCTGTTTGAAGTACATCCGAGCAGTCAGCGTCTGACCTGCATCAGAGCCCCTCACTTTGGAAACCAGGAGGAAATCTGAAGCTGAACTGTTCAGAGACGTCAGAAATATTCCATTTCTGCTGTAATCATCCTGTTATCGTCTAATTAAGCCTGCGAAAAATTCACATATCTTTTAGTTGTTTTGTTTTTTTATATTCCAGTTGGTGGACAGCAACAGAGGAGGAGTGCCAGTATGCACATGAGATTAAAACTGAGTCTAATTTGAGTTAAATTAGCTTCAGCAGAGGCAGAAAACACAACAATAAGGGACAAAGTGACCTGCAAAGTGAACACAAAGTCTTCCAAAATCAGTTGTGAGCTGTGATCTTTTGCAGTTTGCTCAAACTAATAACACAGAATGATGTGCAGCTGTAAAAAATCAGTGTTTCTCTCACAGGGGGACAGTTTGAATGTGATTGCAACAAAGATTTGGATGGTGAAAGAAACCCACAAAGTAAATCAGCCACAGCATAGTAAGAAAAAGAGCATCTTAGAGGGGTAGAGCCTCTCAGTGGTTGAGGGATTCAGAGGTTAATTAATCCTCAAGATGTTGCACAAAGCAAATTTTAAATGATCTGCTATGCATTTTAAAGAGTCTGAGGCACATTTTGTCCTGGAAGTGACAAAAGAACATTTCCAAGAACTGTTGTTTGTGAACACAATTACAATCCTTTTTGGCACAAACATTTATTCATCATCCAGTTCCATTTTCTAAAACCTGCTACTCATACGTAATAAGTACAAAGGATAAAAGCCAGCAGAGAAAAAATATGGAGACAGTCATCGTTAGTCACTGAACCAGGAGGCTGTAAATAGATGCCAGGTAAAAACAAAACCACAGAGAGGGGTGAAATTACCCGCTGGACAAAACAACCGCTCTCATCTGGAGAACGGTGTCATCTCTACCCCAGCAAAGCTATTTCGGTCCTGTCACACACACTTCTGCTACGTCCTTTGTGGGAATCGCGAGGAAAGCTTATCTACAAACAGCAGAACAACCTGACCACCGAGAGTGTTTGACTTCTTTAAGGCAAAACTTTGAGGAGAACACCAAACATGGCTGCTGCTGGATGGATTCAAATGGTGCTTATAGGAAACAGTCCGCACATTTCTAAAGACAACAGGTTGATGGTTTGAGGGCAACAAATTGAATGTAAAAGCCCCTCTTTGGCTTACACTGTTCTAAGAACAGTCCAACGATTAATCATCAATACTTGTACTAAATCTGAATAATGGTTTATTCTGTTTAGGAGTGGTTCTGCTTCTGGGCTCTGATTTCTCCTCATTGAACTTATTCATATTTCTCTGAGTGTGTAAGCCCATAAGCACATAAGAATTTCAAATGATTATTCCATCAGTTAATCAAGTAATTGGATTTTAAAACCTTTACAAAAACAATACAAACATTGTTTTAACTGCGGAATAGCAGGTGTTAGCTATTCAGCGAGCATCAAGCTGAATAACAGTAGCTAAACGCTAACACCAGCTAACTGCTAACACCAGCTAACGCTACACTTAACCAGCAGTATCTGATTTTCTACATGATACAACGTGCTCTGATAAAATCACCTGTTTCTATTCTGCTTGAGAGAATCAGACCACATCTTGCTGATAGCCGGAGGCGTATTAAGGAAAATATGATAGATGGTAATTACGCTGACATGTAAGACATGTTTAAAGACTCGCAGCCCCACTACAGTTTGTCTGGAAACACTCCCAAAACCATTTTTCTCTGATTTCTCTCCCCGTTGTTTAAGCCGCTTTCCCACATCACATCAAGCTGCTACAAACTCAGTATGTGTTAGAAGTGTTACAGAAATAACTGTCACACTGCAGCCGCTGAGCAGAATCTGTTGGTGGAAATTAAGCGAATCATCGGCAACATGGCTTTTCTGGAGGTTTCTCTTTTAATCAGAGGGGCTCAGTTCAGCTCTACCCCAAACGTAACCACAACCTGAATAAAATTATGCTTATTTGCCAGCTGAAATATGTTTTAAGTAGAACCAGAGATAAGCTGTGAAGCAGCTGATAGGATGATAAGATTATTGGTTTATTTCTGTGTGGATCCAGGATGTTTTAACCTATCCAACCCTGCTGTTCGGGGGGGGGGGGGGGGTCCAGCTCTAAATCGTGTTGTGGGCATGTTTTCTGGGGCAGCACTCAAATGATGACGGCCTCCACTGTCACAGCCTGTTTTTCACCTCGCCTTGTTGGAAACGAGGCTTTAAGGCAAACTGGCTGGCTGTTGTTGCCATAGCGATGCTCCGTGCCGCTGATGATGTTTGAGTGCCGTATGAAAAAAATCTTGAATTAAAGCAGGATGGCGTAATGTGTGTTTACATTCATGTTTTTTTTTTTGTTTAAGTTCAAGAATAGCTCGCTGTAACAGGGAGCTGCGCGTTTTCAGTGATGAGAAAAAAGGTGTAAAAGCCAAACTGGTTTGAGTTGGAACAAATGTTTGTGCCACAGATTTTTTGCTTCATCTGAATGGTTTTAGTGTTTCTGCATTGGGATTTAAAGAGACAGAAGCCAAAACAAAGCAATTATGAACGAGCACATGTGATATTTTCTGTGGGGAATCGTCCTCGTGTGCATATTTTTAGAGTAAAAACTCAAAAGTAGCGTGTGTAGTAAAGTGCTACCTTAAAATCTGACTCGACCGCCTCTAAACTCCTTCCGTTATTGAACTGACAGCTTGATGCTGCAGAGCATGTTTTTCACCGTCTGCACAGACTCAAAGCCCAAATTTAAAAGACAGTGTCTCTTTGCTGCTTAGAGATCATGAAGGCTAACATTGAACAGCAGTTATTGTTGTTTTTCTGGACTATTTTCAAATCCGCGACTTCTTTGTTTACGTATTTATCTCCAAACTGCTGCGATGCAACTTTTTTCAGGGCAGAGTTAGACTATTTTGATGATGCACAAACACTTTCAAATGAACATTGTATGAATCCGCTAAAGCCTCTATGTGTAGGCACGACTGGCCTTAAGCTTGTGACCAACTAGAGAAAATGAGCTCATATTATATGTGTTGTGGGCCATTCTGAATTTTTGGCAAAGCAGCTTGAATGTTTGTGAGTGGGCTTAATTGAAACCATTTTAATTAATTAATTTCTTAGAGGTCGGCCTTTTTTGTCTAAGCCGGTATTTTCTCAGCATCCTTTGAAATCACACTGTGAAAAAGCTTCAAGAAGCAGTGAGAAAAATCTAAATTCCTCTGTTTTCGGAGTCTGTAGCTGCTGGGTTGTTTTATAATCTGAGGATTTATTGATGAAGTGGCTTCAGCAGCAGCTAATTCCTGCTCCCTGTGCACCGCTCGGCTTTTGATGACCCGTTTAAACCAGAATGGAGAGTTCTTATTGACTGGCTGTCAACAGCTTTGAGGTTTACAGCCATTAAGAGCCTCTAAATCCAGCCCGCTCTCTCCTGGTTGACAGACGAGAATGAGAAACAGCCTCCTGTCGGATCTGATTCAGAATCAGATCCTCACTGAAAATCCAACTATTTATCCCACATCTCTGAAAAATTCACCGTAATTAATCCATATTTTTCAAACACGTGTGCACGGTTCCTTTAATTTGTGCACTAACTGACTGGCGAGCTCAGTCCTTGCCTTTATTATAAGGGCTTTGATTTAGTTGGGAACATTTTCTCTTTCAGATGATGATGAAATACGCAACTTTAAGAAAGAAACGGGCTCTTAAACGCTTCCTATTCCTTCCAAAAACATGGCTTTTGCCACCTGCTCACATAGTACATGCTAATGTTGTGAACAGACGCCTCCTCCTTCTGCGTATTAGCAGATTTACATACAGGAACATGAGCGCAGACTCGCTCCTGATTCACAGGCTAACTCGCAAACCACAACCCTGATGGGCAGGGGCACAAATCTTCAAACATGCACCTTCCCCGCCGATTGATTTTGAGTCACTCCACATAATCTGGTGGATTCCCAATCGCAGAGTGACATCTTTTCTCGTCCACGCTGTCGCTTCCACGCACACACAGAGGAGGCCGCGCGCAGAAACACACCAGCGGTGCTCAGTCAGACTTACTGAGGCTCTAATCCTAATCTCCAGGAGGAGGAAGTCTCTCCTGTGGGCTGCGGGAGCTGCAGGAAGGCAGCGCTCCTCGCTTTTTTCACTCCAACACGAGGAGACAGCCCGTTCCTGCTGATGCGCTGGTTTGAAAGGAAAAAGCTTATTCAGAACTAATGCTTAATATTTTCAGAGCTTTGAAGAAACACGGGGGCCCAATCGAATTTGCTGAGCAGGGGGAAATCTTTCTAGGAGACATTCGGAGGCTGAAAAGAGTCAACGATCACAGGTGGAAGGATCCGCTGCACAGTTCTGCTTTCCCCCGATGCTCCAGGTGCAGAGATCTGTTTGAAGAGGTTTACACTGTATTCAGAGGACACAAGTCCAGATCGGAGGATTTTGAAAACATTATCTCTTTGTGTTTAGGAGATATCAGTGGTAGCTTTACACAGTGTAAAGGTCCTCCATGCCCAGAACATGAAGGATTTCCACAGACTCCCTGAAACGTTCCACAGTTCTTTACAGTCTGACTGAATATTTCTCTGATGAAGTTTGGCTCAAAGCGAGTCCAAACCAAACCTCCGGTGGAGGCTCCTTCTACACCCAGTCGTGGCACCCTCACCTCACACTTTTCAGTGAAACATGTCTGTTTTTTTTCCTTTTCAACTTGTTTTCATCATTATTTTACACCTTTTGACCGAAAAGGAGCAGTTATGACAGATTATAACAATATAAGTCCGTTTTTCTGTCACTCATCAATAAAAAATATACCATGTAGGACTGTATTAAGATATATTACATTAAATTTATTTATGTTTCATTAACCCCTTAATGTCTGCAGGTTTTGACACTGTTTTAAATTGTTATAAATTATCCCCAAAAGGAAAAAACCCTTTGGATTCTCATGGGACAGATAGGCTTGAAAGCAAATGCACCAATAGATTTTGTACGTACGTTAGTGACAATAAATTCAGGTGCAGATGCAGATTTTACCACCTTAAAGTCCAGCTGAGGTGAGGGTGAGAAACTTTTGCCTCTAACTCTTCTATGGCTGATGCTCAGTGAGCAGTAGTGGAAATAGTTTAAAGGCGTTTTGTGGCTCTCTGCTGCTGCTCTGACAGCACTGATTCACTTCATGATTCAGAATGCATTTGCCTGTTAAACTGCGTGTTTGGGAGTTATATTTAGTCTCCTTACGTGGGGTAGTTACTGATGGCCAAAAGCAACAAAGGGTTGGAGACGGAGCGGCTTCATCTCCCACTGTCACCAAATCCACAGCCATTACACTAATGATGTCACCACAGAGGGCATTAAAGGGAAAAACCCGCAGCAGGAAACACGTGGAGATCACAGGAGGAGGATAAAATGGACAGAAACAACAGAAAAAGATTCAAAAACCTGTCTGCCTTCTTTGCTGTGCCCGCGCTCATTAAAGCAGATACTTCTGACTTTTACCAACAAACGATTCACTGCCTCTTTTCAGCGGAAATGAGTTTGTTTGGAAAAATATTCAGAAGCACTTTCAAATCCATCCCCAGAAACAGTCAAAAAGTTTAGTATTCATCAAAAAAGGAACTTTGTGCTTTTAAAGAATAGATGCCTAGATCAATGTATTTCTTAATTATCTGCTGCTTTTGTGTATTTTAATTAATAGTCAGTTAGATCTATCACTGGAGCCTGAAAATGTCAGGATTTGTTTAAGAAAATATCTCAAAATGCTCTTTTCTACTTTTGACTTTGAATAATTTGTTTTCTTTTTCTATTGTTAGCTTGTTTCGATATGTATTTATTCTCTTTACTTTAATAAAGCATGTCCTATAAGCATAAGGGAGGAATCCTTAGAAACCTTTTTGGCTCTATTGCTAAATGCTTTGTGTTGTTGATATTTTGAGTCGTGCGCATGACTGATCGTTCCACATTTCAATGGTAAATGTGGCCGTGGGGAGTAAAAGCGAAAGGGGACTCGAGACCATCAGAAACAATCTGAGAAATGCTCCGACGTGTTTGTCCACATTTACACAAAATGTGCTACAGCATCTGGAATCTGCTCTTTCATCCTAAACCCCTTATCCTCAGTTTTCGGTTTTCTCCCCTGCCTTCACATGACCCACCTTTCTTTATTAAATCAAAGTTATTGTTACACAAGACTCGATGGACTCCAAACAAAGCCGGGCGGAGGTAGATAGGGCCATGGGGATGTGGAGACTCCTGGTCAGAGGAGGAAAAGCTTGTCACCTTTAATCTGGTGTTGTGTTTGGCTTGTTTTTCCTCTGTGTGTCAGCATCTGTGAGTCTTCATGATGTAACCCCGAGGTTAACTCTGTTAAAAATGCACCCCTGTGTGGCCAAAGGGATGTCGTGCCGTTTTATTTTTCCTCAATTTGCCCATAAAAAGCAGAAAATTGTAGCCTCACTTAACCGAACACGTCGTAAACTGAATTTCTGTTTGCTCATGGCTCAATGTTTAATATAACAAATGTAATGCATGGTGACAGTTTTGGCCCTTTATTAAGCCGTGTCTGTGCTATCTCTTAAAGAAGAGCCCAGCTGGGTCTTCTGTCGAATCAGACCACAAATGCTCTGTTAAGCAGAGAAAATGAGACGTCCAGCCAGGCGCCCACTGTGGCCCGAATGTGGAGGAAAATGAACAGAAACAGAAGAAGCCATTTAGGTGGTCTTCTCTTTCCCATACATGACTTGATGTGCATCAGAGGGGGTGGGAACACTGGTTATAACGGATCCCCGCCTCGCGCTGCAGCCTCACGGCCTCCAGCACGCAGATGACTCCACCCAGTCCTGCCTCGCCGCTCTTTTCCTCCCTGCCATCTGGCAGAAGGTTCAAAGCATACGGCCTTCCCTGCCAGCCTCTTCCCCCCGGCCCTCCGACTCCTCAACAGGACCAAAACAACCAGCAAACACAAGTCTGCCGCCTCTCTTTGTCTGCACAGTTCTGCATCTTTTACACGGATAAACCAGGAGGAACGAGCCGGATAAAAATCGGCTTCATTTGACTGGACTTGAACATTCCTGCTTTAGGGGGATGCAGGTCTCACTTCTTGGTCCTCCTGCTTCTTGCTATTGCCTTTTTTTTCCAATGGGAACAATTCTACATAAATATAGGAGCTTGTTCCATTTATATACCGACAACTGTCGAGCTTATCTAACCACCCTATCTAAATAAAGTCTTATTTTTCTGAATTGGAGTGAATTTTTTCCAGTTTTGTGTTGTGGATGTCCACCACAGCTGTTGTTGTTTCCCTCCTCAAAGTTCACTTCTCGTCTCAACCACTCCTCCCTCTGCTGGATCAGAACCATGAGCATCTTTTCTTATCAGTGCACTCTGCGTTTACTCTGTTTGAGGAAGTTTAAGGTGATCGGGATCAAAAGTTTACATTCCAAAAGGCAGAGAATCTGTTTAAGAAATCTCCAGGTGGACCAAATGAAACTGTTCATGCTCTAACTTAACTTTGATCAATCCCAGGCTTTAAAACGCTACAGTTTTCAAAACATGACCCCCTCTAATCTCTCCTTCTACAGGTTGGTATCGACTTCACAGCGTCCAATGGGAACCCTCGAGAGCCGTCGTCCCTGCACTACATCAACCCTCTGGGCAGCAACGAGTACCTCTCTGCCATTCTGGCTGTTGGACAAATCATACAGGACTATGACACGTGAGTACAGACTTCTCACTTGTGATCACTCTTTGAATTTGCTGACAGGTTTTTTGCAGTTTTCTGGATCTTGGTCAAACCTTTTTTCATGAGTCATCCTGGAATTCAGTGTTCAGCTGCTCATTTCTTCACGTTTCTTCTTTAAAGCCAGATGGGTTTCTGTAATATTTCACAAAGACTTTTAGGAATAGTTATTCAGGCTTCCTAAAGAGCAGATTTTACTTTTTGATATTTAGGAATTGGCTGCTCTTTGTACTTTTCAGGCAGAAAAAAGGCCCCTAACTCAAGGGATGAGCCAGTGCTGTGTCCAATCAGCAGAGCAGCAGCTTAAAGTGGATCTTTAGGCTCTTTGTCCGCAGCAGCCCGTCACAGAGACACATCATTTGTTCCATTTCTGTAGCCGATGAGAAAAAGGCCAAAGAAAACCCAGTCTGACAGACAGGAAACAGGATTTGTGAGGGTTCCCAAAGAGCTGCTGGTTGAAAACTGGGCAGATCTCAGCCTGGTGAGCAGTGAGTCCATAAAACATCTGAGGAAACTGGACCAGTGGAGGACAGAAGAAGAAGAGCTGGGCCTGAAAAACTCTCTAATCCAGCAGATGAAAGCGTCCCTCTGGAAGAGCAGCATAATTGAAGCAGAGTTAAGGTCCTTTAAACAGAGAAAAAAATTGTATTGTTTCCTGTATTCACATAGAATTGCATCTTTCAATGAATCACTGGATCTTATCAATATTTTAAGTTCAGTTTTGTGAACTAAAATATTCAATTTTTTTAGTTTATGGGGAGTTTTATCCCTACTGCTCCATTTATCAACAGCGATGTACAAGTAATAGTCGAAATTAGCCGACATATATTTAGGAAGTTAGAAGTGGGGAGGAAATCCTGAAATTCTGATGGAATCGCGTTTATCAGTTCTCAAACTGCACATCTTAATCTCCAGAATCCCTGCAGTGAAGGAAGACGTCACACAGCTGGTTTCTCTTCCTCTTCTGCTTGATCGAGTTAATTCTGTCAGAGAGTGACAAAATAATGGAAATTTTTTATCAAACTGTACACAAACTCTTTTTTTGGGCTTAGAAAAAGCTCCATTTTGTGCTTTCTATTCGTGCTGTTCCTATCAGATCCATGTCACAGCTTTTTCTCTGTTGTCACAAAGCGGCTCGTATGAGAGAGGACGACCTGCTAACGTTTCAATCTGTTGTCATGGTTTCCTCCTCAGCGACAAAATGTTTCCCGCTCTGGGATTCGGAGCCCAACTCCCACCCGACTGGAAGGTGAGTCTGAGACGCTGGCGTGTGCGTTGGGTTACACACACAGACACCAAACTGTAGGCCTCGCACATGCATATTCAGACCATTACGCAAGCGTCAACCCATCGCCGTTGCCATGGCGTCGAGCTGATGAGAAGGACAAAGGAGCGCACGGAGATGTGAAGCGAGCGGGAGGGAGAAGTGCATGATTTTATGGTGTTTTGTTGGAGTGGTAACATATCTGTGAAGATCCTCAGTCATCCAAGTCCTGGTCAAGAGTGGTTTCTGTCAGATCTGAAACCCAAACCACTCTGAAAGGTAGTTACTGACCTATCAGAGCCCCCTAACCACCACAAACCCCCCCAGGTGACCTCCATGGCCCCCAGCAGGAGGGACCAGAGCCACCTTTGGTTTCCCCCAAATTCTTTAGTTCCACTTACAGTATATTAACTTCAGAGCTCCACCATCAGTTAGAGCTGAAGAAGCTTCTTGGATCAGAGGCAAAACGTCTTCACCTCCATCTGCCTTATCTGGACATTTGAAGCCTGTTTTTTTTGGAGGTTGAGCGTTAACTGAGTGTCTTGTTGTCTCTGTAGGTGTCGCATGAGTTTGCCATCAACTTTAACCCCACCAACCCGTTCTGTTCAGGTGAGCTGGTGCCGCATCAGGACCCGCCTGCAGCCTTTAGTGGCTGTTTCCCATCATGTAAAAAAACACTCAATCTGAGTGTTATTTTTAAGTGGAAGCTGTTGTTTTAATGACTGTGTTGCCTGACGGTTTAATGATAACCTGTTATTTCATATAATGCTTTTTATTTTTAACACTCTGATTTAAAAAAATTTCACCAAAAAGTGTAAATTCAGCATTGCTGCAAACTTTTAACTAAGAGGGACAAGGGATTGTTTGCAGAATATATGTAGTTTTTAACTATACATACAAATGTGTAGTTCAATTCAAAGCTAATAGAGTTTATTGATAATTGATAATTGATAATCCCATCCAATCAAATCCATTTAGTTCACCCAGTTCATACAAATAAAAAAACTAAAACAGATCTCACAGAAACTTTCTAAAGCCCTGTGAGGTGACCAGTTAACTGAGATTCAAGTTTCCTCCATCCAGGGCTTTTTAGGTCAACTTGTTATTATTCAGACCTATTCTACTGAATTATGCTACTACCAGAAAAAACCCTTATAGCCTATTTTGTTCATAAAAAATGGGGGGGGATAGTTTTTGTGTCATATGCACACATTACACTGATAGTGTTTATTACACGTGTTGTTCTGTCCTGAATCAGCAGCGTTTATGTAAACGGTAATGCATTCAATGCCTGACAGCTAAACGCACATTTTAGAGCCCACTTTCCATTTACTGCTAACAGGTGTCCTCGTGTTTGGTGTTTGGATCTTTGGCCAACTCCCTTTGTGGTTTCACACAGTTTCCAGTCTCTCTAATAAACACCATGCTGACGAGAATTCATTGAAGTGTTGGACTGTGCACTCGGTTTAAAAAGAGCTCAGGCGTTATGCTCCCCTCTGACTGAGTAAATATCGCTTTAACACATCACCTACACGCGTTAATCTGGACATTTGTCTACAACTAGCAGCACGCCGGCTCGTGGCATCATGAGACTACACAGCTCCGGGGTGCCTCCATCACCTCCAACCGTTATCTCCCTCTTTCTGGAGACAGTTTTCCAGCTGACGTCGTTTTTGGGTCCAGCGTTCAGATTTAAGCTTTATGTGTTTATCTGTAATGCACAGTGTGCGTCCACCAGCCCTGGGATGTGTGTTTGTGTGGTACAGCACCAGCCAGGAACACGAATTCGGCCTAGTGGGCAGACCTGGAGCTTTGTCTTTGATTAAGCTAACAGGGAAAACATGAAAACTCCCCAAAGAAAGGCCCCAGGGATTCAAAATTTGGTTTGTGTGTAAATGGCTGCTCTGCCATCAGCTGGGTCCGGTTTGTGTCGCATTCAGATGATGTCATCAGACATCAACAGGAAACCAACTAAACCAGGTCTAAAGAGACTCAGGGGGGTGGATCTTAGTGGGCTTTTAAACACAAAATGAACTAATGTGAATCCAAACCTGTGACTAAACGCAGCAGGGTCCCAGTCTGGCTCTTTCTCTGCCTGCTGTCACCTTTTCTAACCGCTGTCTACCCTCCGCAGGGGTGGAGGGCATCGCCCAGGCCTACTCCGCCTGCCTCCCTCACATTCGCTTCTACGGCCCCACCAACTTTTCTCCGATCATCAGCCACGTGGCGCGCTTCGCCGGCCAGGCGCTGCAGCAGGACAAGGCAGCGGTGAGCCACAGCCCGAGCAGAAAATCATGGTCAAATGTACAGAGTACAGAGGAATCTGAGCTGGTATCCAAGGGAAACAGGACAGTTTAGATATCTCACTTGTATACGGCACAGAAAAGGTTAACATGTTATGTTCAGGTGTTTTTAGACGACTATGTCTTTAAGTGTCTGTAGAAGAAGTAGCTTCAGGGTGGAGACGTCCTTATTTAGGAGGGAAAAACTGTTCAGGTGCATGGTGGTTCTGGTCCTGATGGACCTGAGCCTGACCCTGATGGGGGGGTGTGAACAGGGCATCCCTCTGCTGTGATCTTCCATGAAGCCATTCGACCTATAAAGGGCCCTCATTCTGTTTGCTGTACGCTTAACATGCATTTAGCTGCTAAACCTGTATTTCTAAAAGCATTCAAAGGCCAAAAGTGGAGCTGAACTAGCTGCCTGTGCCGGAAACGTGTAAAAAGAGCGCACGCTCACACCTTCAGATGCTTTTTTTTCTCTGTGAAATCTGTGAAATCCACCCGAGACGTGTGAGGAAGAGCTGAATTTACAGACTTTGGGCAAATCGTCCACATCCAGTGGCGCGTCTCCGGCTTCTGTCTGAGCAGAGCGCGGAACTGGGTATCATTATGCTCCCACGGTGCTTTTTGTCCCCTAATTGTATCCTGTCACCGCGTGCAGAACAAAAACACACAAAAGGATGGAGCTCCTCTGTGTGACGGGTGCCAGGGTCCTTTTGTTTCTGCGAGGAAGTGGTTTTTTCTCTCCCTGGATCGCAGAGTTCACGGATGAGTTCATGCTGAGGCGCGTGTGCGTGGGAAGGTTTGGACCTCCAGGCGGCACTCACGCGCCTCCGCGTCCCGGTGGAGGCACGAGTTCAGGTTTCCTGCACCACTAGAATTCAAGCAGCTTTTTGCTGCCCAGCCGACCAACAGAAATCCTCCCAGTTTTAACAGGAGGAGAAGCTGAAAGCAGAAATCTCCCTTTCAGAGATGTAAAGGGACTTTACATCCTGTTTGAAAACACTTTTTTCCCCCTGTCTGGTTATTTTCTGATCCTGTTTTTTGTCCTGTATCCTTTCCTCCAACTCTTTATCTGCTCTGTTTTTAAAGAGCTTTGATAAAGTTGGATGGAATTAGATGTAAAAAAAAAGGCAAAACTGTTCGATTCCATTCAGCGTTCTCTCAAGAAGTCCATCTGTCTGCAGCTGTTATGATATAAAGGTGTAAAAAGGGGGGGGGGGCATTTTTAAAAGGGGGACATTTCCCCCCCCCCCCCCCCCGTTCCCTCCCCCTGTGCAGCAGTACTTCACCCTCCTCATCATCACCGACGGCGTCATCAGCGACATGGACGAGACGCGCGACGCCATCGTCCAGGCCTCCAAGCTGCCCATGTCCATCATCATCATCGGCGTGGGGAACGCCGACTTTGCCGCCATGGAGTTCCTGGACGGAGACGCCAGCGTCCTGCGCTCCAGCGCGGGGGAGGAGGCCGTCCGGGACATCGTGCAGTTCGTCCCCTTCAGGGATTTCCGCAATGTGAGCGTCTCTTCTGCCCTCCATGTAGCCACGACAATGAGGAAACGGCCTTTACTGGCACCACACAGGTCAAAGGTCAGGGAGTCAGGAGATCCAGAGAATGATCACACAGAAGTTTAACTCAGAGCTGGAAACTCTGAGGGACTCAATAACCAGAGAAGCTGTCAGAGAGGAGAGAAAAACCAGCAGAGGAAGAGTAGAAGCTGCTGTCAGAGCAGAGAGATGAAGTTTAAGCTGAGTCTGAGAGGAAAAAGAGCCTTTAGCTGCTTCTATTTGGGGTTTAACTCAGAAATAACTCAGATTTCTAAACTAAATAAAGATGTTTTGTTATTTTGTGTTCATTAGAAACTACTAGAAACGAGTTAGAGTTATAGTAGTATAACGAGTTACTTAATATATTAAGATAACTTCAACTTAACAGATGGAAAAAGGAAAAACTGATCAGGTCAGTTTAGTTAAAGCTGATTTACGATTACAAACTACAAGAAAGTCTGAGGAAAACAACCAGAGGAAGAATGGAAGCTGAGAGGGAAGAGCAGAGAGATGAAGTTTAAGCTGATTCTGAAATAAAAGGAGCCTTTATCTGCTTCTGTTTGGGGTTTAACTCAGAATTAACAGAGAGCTTTAGTTTAAACTGATTTTTGAATGTGTAAAACACTGAATGTTGAACTAAAGGAGCTCAGAATCGGCCGGTCTGGGCCCACTGGAGGGCTCCTTCACCTGGGTTTTTTTTTCTTTTCCGTTTCAGGCCCCCAAGGAGACGCTTGCCAAGTCGGTGTTGGCTGAGCTGCCCCAGCAGGTCACTCAGTACTTTAAGCAGAGGAATCTGCCGCCCATTAACCCGGCGCCGGAGTGAGCCCCCCCGGGGCTCCACGCGCTGTACAGAAGCTTCACCGGCTCCTCGTCGACGGTAGAGCGGGAGCACAGTGTCTGAGTCAGCCTCCACAAAGAAAAAAGAAGAAAAAAAAAACAGAGGTGGAGCGAAAAAAACAAAGAAAAGAAAAAAAAACACCGTTGCCATTTTATGTGTTGAGTTTTCCTGGTCGGCCCCCCATCTGGAGCCCGGAAAACGCCTCCATCCCCCAGGATGCGGCCCCTTTCTCAGACTTTGGCTTTTTTTTGTTGCTTTTCTGCATGTGTGTGTCTTGTGATGGAGGCCGTGTGACGCTTACAGCTCCCTCCTGCAGAGACCTGAGTCTGAGGCTGAATCCCCTCCGGACGTCTGCGACTCCTATACTGATGGAGGCAGTTTGCTGGATTTGGATGAGAGAGAGGAGCTGCGACACCCGTCCAGTCGGAGGAGAGAGGCGATGCCGATGGAGCACAAACACAGGCTGGATGCCGCCGTCTGCCCCCAGAGCTCTTTAAAAAACCCCATCTGTTTTTCCTCGACTCCATCCTGCATGTTTACCGTTTACAGGCTGATGCTGACCACCACAAATGCATGTTTTTTTTAACTGGGAAATTATTGACCGGATGTAAATAGTTGAGAATCTGCTAAAAATTAAAGTAAATATCAGAAAAAGGAAGAAAAACTGGTGAGTTTTGCTGATCGGAGAAGTTTCAGATATGCATATATCGAATGTATATTTCTATGATGCTGTTTTATGTAATGATAAATTAATGTTTTTGCCATGTTTAATGTACTTTCTATGCGGTGCTGAACAGTGTAATTAAACTATTGTGTATTGATGTGCATATTTGTACCTAATGTGTCTCTATTGATTTTATAAAAATGTGTTTATGTCGACACTTAATAAAGTGAATGAAAAGTAACAGTGGCTGTTTATTAAGCAGAAGCTAAATAAGCTTGAGAGGCTAAAACGACCAAAAAACACTGAAAAATGAAGAAGAGCTTCAAAGAGACGCAAAAATAATTCAATGAAATGCAAAATGTTTTGTGATGAGAAGTTAAATTAACACAAAGAGACACAGATTAATGGAAGGAATGAGCTGAAATAACACATTATTTTAAAAGTATCACAAACTGATGATAAGAAGACAAAATGAGACCCTAATTTAAACCTTGTGAGTCCTTTGTTCATTCAAGACGATGGAATAAATGTTTACAGTAAATATTTTTCAGATTCAAAAGTATAAAAGAACGCTTCATGAGTTTTTAGGTTCAAAATTATGCAAAAAAACGGCCTCATGGTTTGTATAAAGTCCCAAATAGATATGAGAGGGCCAGCAGATGACCTTCTGAGAAGCAAACAGAGCAGAGATGCAAAATAACCTCAACACTGTGAGATTTGACCAATGAAAACAAACTGATCAAAGGTTTCGGGAAGCAGCAGAGAAATGCAACACGGGGAGCAAAAAGGAGCATCAAACTCTGGCAAATAAAACACCTCCAAACTCCCACTCTGTGTCACACATCTGCTTTTAAATCCAGCGAGTGAGCACGTCGGGTTTGCCTGCGCTGAAGAGATACTGAACAAGCTGCTGCTGCTGGGTACAGTCTGTGGGAAGAGGGGCTTCACTCAGCTCCAGGCATGCCACACAAACATGACGGGGAGCAAAAAGCCCTTCAAACCGCCCTCAGGAAGCTTTCCGAGCTGCTCCCTTTGGCACAAAGTGCTGTGAACTTTTGGAATAACAGGCTTCTGCTGACAGGTCTCTGTTACCTTTGCCTCCGCGCTGGTTTTCTGTCTTTTTTTCTGTGTGTGTGTGCGCGCGTGTTACTCTTATTTTTGTTGTCAAGGCAACTCCCTTCGCAGCTTCACCAGAGAGGCTGGGCTCCATCAACCAGTTCCACCCAGAAAGCTGCACAGGAACCGCAAAGCTGACCTGAAACAAGAGAAAATCAGAGCAAACAGCAGAGAAAAATCAGCCACCCACCAACCAGTTTATCCACTTATGTGAATCGCAAACTGAAACCCGTTCAGGTGGAATTCACCTTTACTGGCAACCTGTTTTCTGTTATTATCAATATTCATCTCAATCAGTGAGCTGAGCTCAGCTGCAGATGCTCGGCTCCACTGCCAAAGTCTAAATGAGGACTGAATGTGCATCCTTTAATCCAGTTATCTGAATTTGTTTTTGTTCTTGTCCAATTTTGCACATTAATTTTACGGCAGCTGTTTGTGTGGCTGGGAGCTGCAGCTGTGCAGAACCGGCTCTTAAATCCCGTCTCCAGAGACAAACAGGACGACAAAAACAAAGACTTCAGTGTCGTTTTGGTGTGTAATCAATCCACAATTAAAACACTTCAACCTTCCGTTTTTCACACGTACACAAATAGACAAAAAACATTCAGATTCCTGCCCAGTTTTTGCAGGTTTGCTGATGTGAGGTTTAGCCATAGTTCTGGTTCCGGTGGAGGTTTTTTCTTCTCACAGTCACCTCGTGCATTTTCAGGACGGGTTGTTTTAGCATGATTGGACTACCAGCTTCATTAAGTTTCCATATGCTGCTTTAATTACAGAACAGATTCCCAGGACTTGTCCAGGTGACAGAAACCACACTTAAACACACCATAAACCAAAGCTGTCTCATACAAATCAACGAAGCCTCTGAAATTTGTAGTAAAGAGAAAAGGGCTGAAAATTGCCATCAAGCCCCGCTTTAACAGTTACACAGAACTCACAAAATTTACTTGTAGTAACGGAAAATCTGAAAGCTAAGATCAGGTTAAGAAAACAGCAAAACATTTTGGAAACTGTCCAGTTTTTGTCAGGTAAATCGCTGTGCTGCCCTCTAGTGGCCATTCACCTGTATGACAGCTCCAGCCAAAGAAAAGGTGAGGACTGGTGGTTGAACCTTTGGTGCCCCCTCACCGTCTCTGGGGGCTCACGTTGGCTCTGTGCAGCCTCTGCTTTTACATCACAGAAACAGGGCGAACAGACCAGAATGAAGCCAGAATTAAGGGAAACAGGGAGCCGGCAGGTCTGAAGCTGCTGTACCGCCCAGCAAATGGAGTGACACAGTTCTGAGCGGCTAAGAAAAGCAGAGCAGAGAGTGACACAGATAGAGCTCCTAAAACAAGAACTGGGGACGGACGGAGCTCAGGAGGTGTGAAATAGGGTGAAAATGTGGACAGAGGGCAAAAGGGGGCCCGAGCGCCAGCTGGCAGGCTTCATTAAACAAACCCGTCACCTGCGTATTTGTGTTTGCATCATGTTCAGAGTGGCAGCAAATTACTCCATAAATTGTCTCTGCAGCCAGCAGCGTGTGATCCTGTTTCCACGACAACCCATTCTCCTCTCCAGCCGCAGGATAACCCTCACTGCTCGACCTCCGCCTGGCAGCACAGGCGAGCGGGTGAATAGACGAGGAGATTTTCTGAGGGCATGTGAGGTGTTTTCAGACCAGGGAGCCGCGGTTCGGCTCCAGAGCCCCAAATCACTGCACACAGATGGTCTTTTGCAGGGATTAGCTCAGTTTATAAATCGTAATCATGCATGTGTGGAAGCTAAGAAAAGGGGAACTACAGGTGTGCCCTCTGATATCTATGTCTACTGAAGAAGAGATTGAAAGGGGTGTGAAGTGAAATGAAAACATTAAGAGGTTCAGGGTGTATCTTGGATCTGGAACAGATGGGACAGGATCCAGAATAACGATAGAAAGTAGAAGCTGAGAACAGGAAAACAATCATTTCGGTGCAAATTATCAGACTTGTTTAGCTGAGCAATGACTCCCCAGCTCTCTGAAGCTCTCTCAGAGTTTGTGTGTGGACATTTTCTGCTTTTTCTCGCATTTTCAGTACTTTTTGCTGAGTGTTTTCAGAGGAATGTTTTTCTTTAAGCCACTTAATTCTGAGCTCTGAATCATTCAGTCAGAAAAAAGCCCCCTAACTCAAAGGATGAGCCAGTGCTGTGTCCAATCAGCAGAGCAGCAGCTTAAAGTGGATCTTTAGGCTCTTTGTCAGCAGTAGCCTGTCACAGAGACACATCATTTGTTCCATTTCTGTAGCTGATGGAGGAAAAAGGCCAAAGAAAACAGTTTGACAGACAGGAAACAGGATTTCTGAGGATTCCCAAAGAGCTGTGAATAAAGAAGCTCATAACAAATATTCACTTTAGAGCTCATTGGAACTAAATATTCATGGTTTCTGCGTCATATCCCATATTTGTATATAAATCATTAAAACCCTTACAAGTGCCCATCTCACATGTTTCTGTCTCAATATAAAGATCTGGGGAAAAAAGATGAAAGGCTTTTGCTTTATGTTTGAGTATCGGCTTTTGTGTTGGTTAACTTCATATGAAAAACTTTATTTTACGTTGGCTTTGAGAAGCACGAAAATTGTAAAGAGTTAAATCTTTTACATAATTGAAATAACTGCTAAGCTTCCAAACATCTCCTGTTCTTGAGGCGCCATCTTGTGTCCAAGTTGCTCTTTCACAGTAATTTATAACAAGATCAACCTTGAAAGCAGTCATTGATTTTTCAAACTATACAGACGGGCAAGCAAATTATCTGAATTAATTCTGTGACATTGACAACCCCATGTATCGATTAAGGTGTCAGTATTATTGTATTAGCCTATTGATCCTTGGGTCCTGGGGAAAAAAAACGACTCAAGATTATTTATTAATTTATTTACCTATTCGTTTAAATTTGTGAAGCTTTACTCTATGTTTCAAAACTCGATTTTGCACATACTAATTTATGCTAATATAGATAGATCAATAAAAAGAAATGTTTTTGAAGCGGTGCCACTGAAACTGCGGAGGGGAACAAAAGTTCCCGCTGAACGATTTCGCACGAGCAGTTTTCTATGTAACGCACGTCATTATTTGGAGCTGTTTGCTAGCTTTGTGCTCGGTAAGTTTGAGTGACACAGAAAGAATCACACGTAACATGAAATTGTCCAGCACCAAAGCTGGAACCCCCCGGACCCTTTCTTTCGTGGGTATTTGTTACCAGACAGCTCTTGTGTCGCGGTGCTTCGTGAAGCTAAAGAGGCTAATGCTAGCCGCAGGGCTGCAGCTCTAAGCTCCCGACTTCCCCTTTCGTACTGTCGTCAGTTGAACAAATAGCTGCGGGGTTTTTGTGCATTTAGTCCAGATCGTCTCCTGCTCCAGAGGCTGAATATTTGTTGTGTCTTGTATTTGTCGTGAGTCGAGAAGCGGACCAATGGGGCCGATCAGACCTGGAAGCTTCTGTTTGTCTGCATCATTTTCTGTTACCAGTGTTAATCTCTGTGTCAGTGATTTAATTCCCCTTTCTGTTCAGTGGACGCGATTAGAACCAGTAACGTCAAAGGTCATGACAGTAAGTTAGAAAAAGGCTGAGCAGGCACGGTGGGTCTGTTTGGGGCTGCAGGAGGAAACAGAAGCTGGCAGCTGGGCTCAGGTCTGAACAGAGAGCAGTGTGGAGGCCAGAAAGCAAACAGCTCAGAGCAGCTGGCAGCACGATGGGGGAGGTGTCATGGTCTGGGCTGCTCCTGCAGCATCAAGACATCCAGCAAAAGCTCCTCTGGACCCCAAAGTGTTTAGATGTGAGACCCCCCCCTCCCACAGCTAAAGCTGGAACCAGCTTCCCAACAGGACAAAGATCCAAACCCTGCAGCAGCATCAGAGAGCTGTACACAAAGCAAAGGGAAAGCAGAGAGGGACAAAACTCCTCCAAACCAGCAGAAAACACCAGTTCAGCTTCTAGCTACTGGATCTTTATTTATCTGTCTTCTTTTGTTCTTTTTTTCTTTTATAATGACACACTTTTCCTGTCTGGATTTAACTTCAGGGTTTAGTTCATCTTTGACTTTTTAGGGTTGTTTTCTTGTGGAAGTCTTCTGGTTTGGCCTCAGACATTCTGTGTCATTTCTTTCTTTCTGGCATTTGTCAAAAACAAAAAATTGAGTCTTGCAGAAGAAGAAGAAATTAACCAGCAAGTAAAAATAACATTTATTTAACCTCAAGTACATTGTTTTTTTACTCCTCTTTTTTAGAACAGCATAATGATTTAAAGGGCTGAAAAATATACTGACAGTTTTAGAATATTTCTGGAGGAGCAGCTGAGAACGTTCTCAGTCGGTCCAAAGAGGAAACGCTGTGAGTAACCGGACAAACGGCTCGTTACCTGCTGTTTACAGGGAGGCTTTAATGGCGGGGGGCGAGGCCACGGGCGTCGACCTCAGCAGGAAGTTTGTCTCCGAGTCGGAGCTCGACGAGAAGAGGAAGAAGCGGCAGGAGGAATGGGAGAAAGTCAGGAAGCCCGAGGATCCCGAGGGTGAGAGCACACTGCGTCCACGGGGACCCGAAGCCCACCAGGGTTCTTTCAGGCTCACGTTTGTTTGTCTCCTCAGAGGCCCCGGAGGAGGAGTACGACCCACGCTCGCTGTTCGAGCGGCTGCAGGAGCAGAAAGACAAGAAACAGCAGGAATTTGAGGAGCAGTTTAAATTCAGTGGGTCCTTAAAACTCGTTCACTTCTGTTCTAGATCCTTAAAAAGCGCTAACCATTTCTATCTTATCATACTTTTTTAAAGCGTGAATTATTTTTCCCTCCATGAACTAAATTATATCAACAAGCATTGATTTAATTCAAGTTTACAGAAGAAAGTAGAACTATAAGAAAATTAAAATGGCTGCTAAGAAGCGACAAATGTAAAATATTCCTGAAATGTTACAAAAACTTTTTTTTCAGAAAAGCCTCTGTGTAACTTCAATTCATTTTAAAGTAAACAAAAAAGCATGAGCTATAATAATTCCCTAAATTTAACCATTGAATGCAACATTTCTCATTGAGTTTTATCGTTATTGGTAGAAAATTAGACTCGATGACGATGTCTGACAGATGTTTTTCACCCTGGAGCCTCCATGTTGAATCAAACATTAGCTGACGGTGACCCTGAGACGTCTGTAGAAAGCAGGAGCCTGCAGTGATGCTTCTGCCTTGTTTTGAGAGCCTGTTTCCCTGGCGACAGGGAACATGGTGAGGGGGTTGGACGAGGATGAGAGCAGTTTCCTGGACGAGGTCTCCCGGCAACAGAGTCTGGTGGAGAAGCAGCGGAGGGACGAGGAGAAGAAGGAGCTGCTGGAGTACAGAATATCCTTCATCCTGTGTCCAGGACTTCCTGGTGTGACCCCAGGCTCAGATTAGTGGTCCTCATCTGCAGACTTTGTAGAAACCAGAAGAAGTAGAGATTTTTAATGCTTTGTTGCTGGTTTGAGAGGTTGTGTAACAGCCCGGTGAAGCCTCTGTTTGCCCGTGGGCTCCGTCCTGGTTTGTGCTTTGTCTGCCTTGACTCTGTTTGGCCACAGCGCTCTGGTGAAGCATGCGTCCGCAGAGAGCCGCCGGGAGCCCGAGAAGAAGCCGCCAGCCAAGCCGGAGCCGAGAACCAGCCTCCTGTCTCAGGCCCATTTGTTGGCCGGAGCCGTCAAGAGACGCAGGTACGCTCCCAGGCAGCTAACTGGTGCTCTTCCCTCAGAGCCTCCAGCACAGGGGGGCAGCTCCAGGCCTCTCTGGGTCTCTTTTCTCTGGGCTGCTGTCCTGCAGGTTTCAGAGGTTACTCTGCTTCTACACCTGGTTCACATCAACACAACATCAGCACTCCTGTTCAGAGCTGAAGCCTCTTTAGAGGAGATCGGTTTGATCTGGATCAGGTGGAGAAGCAGGCAACCTCTGAAACTTGCAGGACAGGAGAGGAGAGACCCGGAGAGGCCTGGAGGGCCCCACACCTCCTGCTCCTGGGCAGCAGCAGCGTGGAGCCTCTGGCTGTCGGTAACCTTCAGCCTCTCCGCTTTCTCCTCCAGCTCCTCGCAGTCGTCGGACAGCAGCAAAAAACAGAAGGTGGAGGTCTCGGCGCCGACGGCAGCGACAGGAAACGGAGCCAGACGGACAGGTGGGCTGATGCCTCTGTGGGATGGGGGTGGATTTCCCCTACAGCCTCACAGAAGTGATCACTTACTTCTCAGAAAGGCCCCTCAAACACGTGCAGGTCACGACGTCATGTCGGGTTTTGAGACTCATTCCAGCATCCTTTTAACTCTGTGTGGTGCATTCAGGTGCTGCTGTGGGAGTGTATGTTTGTGTGTGTGTGTGTGTGTGTATGTGTGTGTGTGTGTGTGTGTTCTTACAGCCTGTTGTGTTGTTCAGAGCAGGAGGGTGCAGCAGCAGCAGCGGGCGGGGCTGAGGCGGCCGAGGACCAGCGGGCGCCGGCGGCGGGCCCCCGGGGCGGCGCCCAGGGCGTGGTGCACCTGCCGTCGGCGGCCGTGTGCGTGGGCGTGCTCCCAGGCCTGTGCGTGTACTCCGGCAGCAGCGACTCGGACAGCAGCTCGGACAGCGAAGGTAGCGTGGACGCCAGCATGTGGCCGCGGCCCGGCCGCGCCTACAGATAAACACACGCCCGCTCAGAGCGCCGCCCAGGCACACAAACCACACTTTCAAACACTGTTCTGCACCAAATCTGTTGTGATTTCTGTGGCGCCCCAAACGTGACTCCTCCCCCTTCCTTCCCCTCGACCGCATCTCACACAGTTTAAGCCGCTCTGCCCCCCCCCCCCGACGGCGCTCCCCTCCCGCCTGCAGCCACAGTGACTGAAGGCTGAACTGCGGGCTGAAGGAGCAGCGGTTGGCAGCTGTGGAGCGCGGAAGAGGCGGCCCTAGGCGGTCACATGACCCGCTCCTCTCAGCTGCCGGCAGTCGAGCGGGAGCCCAGCACGCTGCGCTGACCCCCCGCCGGGGTCGGCGCAGACTCAGCACGGCTCCAGAAATGTTTCCGTTAGTGAGAGTCCGTGTGTTTGGCCTCCAGCAGCTCCCAGTCCTCGCGGGGAGTCGCTGGACTCTTTGTTTTCTGTATCAGATGTCGGAGTGAATTTTGTTTGTCAAAGTCTGATCGGAAAAATAAATAACTTGCTCCGGTTTTGCGACTTCTGTCTGATTTTTCAACGGGACTGAACATTTGATGCATGAAAAAAACAGAAGAAACAGTAAATAAAAAGGACACTAAATATAAAAGAACACCTGGTTCAACTGCCTCCGAGCTCATATCGCACACCCTCACAGTAAAACTGCTCCATCTCCTCCAGGCTGGACTGTTGACAGCCAAATTTGCACAACTAGATGGATCCTTGGGATGTGATCCCCCTTCAAAATGGTGCAGAGGGTCTTTTTGAAAGTGTCTCTGACTGAATCCTCCACTTTTATTCAACAGTTTCCCTTCATCTACAGAAATTCACCCATCTTGCACTCAAGTCTGACCAGTTTACCAGTCCCCCCCTCCACAGCATGATGCTGCCACCACCGTGTTTCACAGTGGGGCGAAGAAAGCTTTTTTCCTTCATGAGTCCATTTTAAGACCTCAGAATAACTCAGACCAAGACACTGTCTTAACAGATTTATTTTAAATGGCAAATAGAAAAATAAGTGATGTTATCAAAAAGAAACTGCGAGCCCAGTGGAGCTGGTGGCGTCGGAGCCCCTCAGCTCTCTGATGGAGGGGGGGCTGCCTTGCGCACAGCCTTGAGCAGGGCCTGCTGGATGACTGGGTACAGTTTATAGCATCCCTCTATGCAGGTCCGGACTCCTGCTGTCAGAGTCTCCCCGGCCATCTCTCCGTCCGACTGCAGCCCAGAGATCTGGTTCAGACTGGGGAGGAAAGCCACGGTGACGCCGCCCGCATCCTCGCTGCTGCCGCCACAACTCCCGCCGCTCTCCTCCGCATACGTCGGGTCGACCACGTAGGAGGCGCCATCCTGCCGGACAGAGCAGCCCAGCACCAGGTCGTACATCTCAATGCCCGCGTCGGCCAGAGCCAAGGAGGCACAAGTGACGGCATGGGCCAGGACCGAGCCCCCGTTCTCCAGGACCATCACGCTGACCTCGATCTGGGAGCGGGGGTACTTGTGGAGGCACACGGCCGGCTGCAGGCTCTCATAAAGCATCAGCGAGAAGTCCCTGTCCTGGCTCCCCTGGATCCAGGAGCCCCTCTCTGGGCAGGAGAACGGTGCAAAGCGCATGTCGGTGGTCAGTCTGGACAAAGAAAAACACAGAGTCGGCATCTTCTGCAACAGCAATTTTCAGCAATCAATGTCCTCAGTCAGGACTTCTGTTATTATTCTTTTATTAAGTGCCACGCAAATATAATGACTGCTCAAATCAACCATACATTTTTCTTGTTTGTTTGTAAACATGAGGTTTACCTCATTTAGTATACATTTTGTGTCCATCTAGAAGTATATTTGTAGTTTTTGGTCCAATCAAACTCCTAAAAACCTCTTATGATGCTGAACCAACTTTTAGTTATCGTTTGTAGTTCTTTCATTAAATGAACAAAATCCTTATCACAACATACCTCCCGCATTTCATGTCTGTCTCATCTTTCCGCTCTGTTTCTCGGGGACCGTAAACGCAGCTCATCAGCTTGGTGTTTCCAGCCTCAATGTAAGCGGAGCCTTTGGCCTGGCTCACCAGGCCGCAGCGGACAAACACCGGCCGGACGTCCACCTGGTCCCGCTGCCGGCCATCTGCCCTCGGTCCGGAAGACGGGAGAGCCGCCGCGGGCTTGCTCGTAACCAGGGACGGGCTTTGAGACACTTCGGGGCCGCGCACACGCTTCGTGTCAGTCGGCATGCTGAACTGAATGGAACGGTAACGGCAGTGTGTATGCTGGTCCTTCACGAAAATAGCTCCCCGAAGAACTACAGCTACCTTACAACCGTTCCGCAACGAAAATAGTACTATCAACAATAATAACCATGACTTTTAAGTATTTTACCAGTTAAAAAGCGCGAACGCTTCTCCTGATTTTCAGGCTGGCAATCCGCTGATTAATGTGTATTTCAAATAAACAAACAAGAAAAATACGTATAAATACAAGAGAAACAAGGCAAAAATATTAAGGTATTTGTGTAATTTTGATATTCTTCAAATTTGCAAATAAACGCTGTTGATAGTTTGAAATATTTTTGTAAATTTCATAGGTCAAAATACATTTTCAGCAAGAACTGAATACATGGAAGAGGGAAGAAAGGCATGTTGGCACCTGCGTCTTTTCAATTGCATCAGCCAGGCGGGCTCGGTGAAGACCGACATTTTTATTGTCCAATGATAAGCCAGATTTTACGACGTTACGTCATGGTCTGGCCAATGGGCAGCGGGGATGGGCGTGTCCACAGCCTCTGCGCTTCCCTTGAGCCGGAGCAGCGTGGATCGAAGCGGTGTTTCGAGGAGCTGTTACTGGTTCATTATACAGGAGCAGCGACTTATGTGAGTATTACAACCCCTTTTTAACGCTGTTTCAATAAACATAAGCTAGTTTAAAATGAACTGAATAGCTGTCTTTTTGTGTTTGTTTCATGTAGCTTACCAGGCTAACACTTTGGTTTGCTAACGTCAGCTCCCGCTAGCGTCTGTGACCGGCTTGTTGGAGCAGTTAGCTATCCAACAAGCTGTTTGCAAAGCAGAAAGCAAATTTCAGAGGTTCTTTAAAGTTTTCCGGTGCTGTCTGCACGGCTGACACTGTTTTATGGCAATATTTCCATATGCGTGTTGACAGGAGAGGTGCAAAGTGGTTTATGTGAAGCAAATTTAGTCACCAATAAGGAAGAAAACTAGCCTTTTTACGACATGTTCATTTAAGACTTCAAATTAGATTCGAAAGAACACTTGTTCTTAGAATTTATGGCATATTTTGGCACCTGTCAGTGTTTTGTTTTCATTTGGTCTCTGTACACGTTTCTATTTATGATACATGACATCATTTTCTTCCACTTCCATCTGTCAGTTAATGGATACTTTTATTGTGTCTCACAAGTTTCCAACGCAAAATTATTTTTCTGCCTTGCCGAGATTTCCATGCAATAGCACAACATCCTCTTTTGGTTTCCAGATGAGGGGGTTTGTAGTCAGGATGGGGACGCGGCTGTTTGTCATCCGTTTGTTTCCTCCCGAGATCTGAGGGCACAAGCTGTTAGGTTTCCTCTGCGATGGGAATTCAACCCGCAACCTTTTGATTATACACTGGTTAAATGACGCTGTCGTGATTTCTCAGAGTTTTATTTTTTAAATCCCTCATTTATCAGTTGATTTCAAGTCATTTTAGGGGTGTTTAAGGCTTGAATGCTCCATTTAGTTGTAAGTTTCTGAAATTGAGGAACCTTCCAGATGTTGCTTCTTTGAGCACACAATAAGCAGGAGAAACTCAAAGGATCGTCATACGTGAGGAGTGAAATAGCAGCAGATATACAGCAGTGGAAATACAGAGATTGGTTTGCTTTTGTTAAAGAAAATGTTAGTGTTTTTTGAACAGCCACCAGTAGTTTTTAAGTGTGCGATGTGTTGTCGGCACAGCAAGATGACTTAATTATACTGTAGACGTCACGCTTTCGTTTGGACTAAAAAGAGGCTGAGCTCAAATAAACCTGTTTCCAGGTTCAGCTGCCTGAAGTGAAAGTAGCTGAGCTCGCCCCACCGTCCTGGCGTGAAGGCAGCCTTTAACATCTGTGTGTCAGCTCAATCTGGAGCAGAATATCTGAGCTTTGGATCCAGAAACAGGTTGCTAGCTGTGTGAAGACGTTAAACACTGATTTTTTTTTGCTTTGGCTCCTCTTTCTGGATCCCGAACGCTCACCCAGAGCGTTTAACTGGACATAGTTTAACTGTTGTTCGAGGTCTTTTTTTTTTTTCTTCTTTCTGCCTTTTTTAAGCTTCCCTTTGTGCCTTTGTTTCCGTCCAGAGAGCTGATTCACCATGGACTCCTCCCTGAGTGCAGCTCAGATACGCCAGAAGTTCATCGACTTCTTCCGGCGCCATGAGCACCAGTACGTCCACTCATCGGCCACCATCCCGCTGGACGACCCCACGCTGCTGTTCGCCAACGCCGGCATGAACCAGGTGGCCGACCGCTGACTCGGCTTTCTGAGCCGCGCAGCTCACGATAAAATAGAATAAATACTTGATTGATCCCACAGTGGGGAAATTTTGTGTATTTAGTGTTTGGTATAAATCGTTCCACAGCCCAAAAAACCTACAATAACTCCTTAATAAATACTGCATATGATTACTTTCACTACCTGAACTTTACACTTACTTAGTTTATTTATTTGTATTTAATCCTTATATTTAATATATTTTTCTATGACTTCGATGTCATACGCTTTTGTTGAAAATTTACTTCGGCTGTCGAGTCGAATATTTGATCAAATTACACTTCATATGTGGGAAAATTTGTGTGTTTAGACAATCAGAAGTAGAGGCTCTATTGTATTAACAATGCAACTAAATGAATAAAGGCTACCCCCCCTCTCAGTTCAAGCCCATCTTCCTGAACACCATCGACCCGTCCCACCCCATGGCCAAGCTGCGCCGGGCCGCCAACACCCAGAAGTGCATCCGCGCCGGGGGCAAGCACAACGACCTGGACGACGTGGGCAAAGATGTCTACCACCACACCTTCTTTGAGATGCTGGGCTCCTGGTCCTTCGGGGACTACTTTAAGGTACGGTCATGTTTCCCCACAGGCTGAAACGAGGTCTGCTTATCGGCCCTTTTTCCTGTTTTCTGAACCCCGTCTGAGAAGAGGAGGCGATTCATTGTGCTAACTGTTGTACTTTTGGTCAGAAAACGCCTAAAAAGTGACAACAATGTGACCAAAGAGCTGTACAGTGAAACAACAATTAAAGAGAGACAGGACAAGGATAAAAAGATGGGGGTTAAAGGACAGCACAGAGGGGCCAAACAGCACCAGGACAATAGGCCCATGCTGAGAGACAGAAACAAGTTAATGACAACAGTGATGTGACAGAGGGAGGAGAAGTGCATCATGGGAGTCCCTGAGCATCTCTATTATCAGCTTTATCATAAAGAATTACATCGAGACAGGACAAGGATAAAATGATGGTGTTAAACTCGAGTTAAAGTGGGAAAAGAAGCAGTTTAACAAAGAAACTGAGGGAACTTCCCACTCTGGGATTAAGGGACAAAGTGCCTTTAACCTTAGCTTTTGTAGCTCTTGACCATCATAAATGAAGGCCCAGCCTTACACAGAGCAGGAGTGAATGGTGTTTGTGTTGTCTTTGGAGCTGAGGAGCAGCGGTTTGTCATCTGTGCTTTGCAGCAACTGGCCTGTAAGATGGCGCTGGAGCTGCTGACTCAGGAGTTTAGCATCGCTCTGGATCGCCTGTATGTCACCTACTTTGGAGGACATGCCGACGCCGGCCTGGAGCCCGACCTGGAGTGCAAACAGATCTGGATGGACCTGGGGTGAGTCTTGGATAATCGTCCAACCAACTTTTTAAAAAAACTTTTCAGACTTTCTGTCCTCCATGTTGTGTTACCTGGTGAAACGGGTCATGAAGGACGACTCCTCATCCAGTCAAACTGGCTTTTCTGTGTTCATAGCTTACAGCGTTTAAATGTCTAATCTTAGCCTTTAAGGTGTGAAAGGCACCAGTCCTCCTTCATAACCAAATAGATGCAAAACTCAGGTTTCTGGAATGTTTTTCCGAGTATGTTAGTCTTTTTTTTTTACTTAACTTTGTATTCCACCTTAAATCCTGCCATTTTTGGTAACGTGACTTGTCACCGTGCTCCACTCCACACTGAGACAGTCCTGTTCACCGTAATATTTGTGCTGATATGACGCTATTTTCATGTAGGCTATGTTCAATGTTTGTATTTTTCAAAATGTTAGATAAAGAGTTTTTTTCTTTCTTTTTTTTAAGAGAGAATCCTGTTACATATCCAGTCTTTTATGTGATTACATCACTGCACAGCGACTGGATTAATGTTGTCCTTTGCTGGGCCCCCTCTGTGTGCTCAGGGTGGACGAGGCTCGCATCCTGCCCGGCAGCATGAAGGACAACTTCTGGGAGATGGGAGACACGGGCCCCTGCGGGCCCTGCAGCGAGATCCACTACGACCGCATCGGCGGCAGAGACGCCTCTCACCTGGTCAACATGGACGACCCCAACGTGCTGGAGATCTGGAACCTGGTCTTTATCCAGTTCAACAGGTAGCCAGAGCCAGCAGGCCCGGGGGGGGGGATCCTCTGTCAAAGGGGAACAGCAGCTCCGCCTCCAATGAGTCACTAATCCAGTTTCTGCTTAATTTTAAAGGGAAAACGGTCTTTTTTCTATATTCAAGCACAACTTTTCCTTTTACTCAGTTAATGCTTTTATTATTGCATCATCTCTGGGAGGAGCTACAAGATTGACTGCAGTTTTAGCACATCACAGAGATAAAAGTGAATGATTAGGCCAAATAAATTGTTTTTATACGAAAAAAGAGCTCCAAACTAACAATAAATGTCAAGCTCAGAGCAAAAAAGAACTGAATTCTTTACATTTTAAGCAGCATCAGTCATTGCTGAATATAACTAAGTTGCACTATGTTTGCTCAAAGGATAAACACAGAAAAAGGAGCCGGAGCAGTTTCTGAAGTGCGTCCTTTCCTGATCTCAGTTTGCTTGTGTTTTTCTCAGAGAGTCGGAGACGGAGCTGAAGCCGCTGCCTAAGAAGAGCATCGACACGGGGATGGGTTTGGAGCGCCTGGTGTCCGTTCTGCAGAGCAAGATGTCCAACTACGACACCGACCTCTTTGTCCCCTATTTTGAGGCCATTCAGAAGGTGCTGAAACGGAGCCCAGTTTCCCCCCTTAATGCAGAATGTTGGCAACATTTAAGGGCAGAACGCTGCAGATCGCAGCCTGGAAAGATGCTGCTTTCAGCCTCCTCCTGAAGAAACCCGATTCAGTTTGAACTCAGAAATATTTAGCCAAATCAACCGTAGTGAATCTAAATCAGTCAGTATAACCCATAAAGAGTTTCAGATTGTTCTGAATGTGCTCTTTTAACCAGTCTTCTGTCCTGAGCTTCTGAAGGAAAACCAGGCAGAAAGCTGTCTGAGGCCAGATTCTGTCAGAGTGACTCGTCTCTGTGCAACAGCAGAACAGTCTGAGCTGAAGAACCCCCTGAATGTGTGTTTCAGGGTACGGGGGCGCGGCCCTACACCGGGAAGGTCGGCGCCGAGGACTCCGACGGCATCGACATGGCCTACCGCGTGCTGGCCGACCACGCCCGCACCATCACCATCGCGCTGTCGGACGGCGGCCGGCCCGACAACACGGGCAGAGGGTGAGCCGCCCGGCCGATAAAGCAGGAGCGGGTCCTCAGACCCTGCCGTTCACGGTCTAGTTCTGATTCTGGTTCTGGTTCCAGCTACGTGCTGCGGAGGATCCTGCGCCGGGCCGTCCGATACTCGCACGAGAAGCTGGGGGCCCAGAGGGGCTTCTTCGCCTCGCTGGTGGACGTGGTGGTCGATTCCCTGGTGGGGCTCTCTCCTTTCAACAGTCTTATTTTCACGCCTTAAAACATGTTAATGCTCCAGTTGAGCTTTTTGTCTGAAGGTTGCTGGCCTTTGTTAGCGTGGGAAAGGCACCAGTCCTCCTTAAAAACTAAACAGATGCAGAACTCATTTCTCGAGTATATTAGTCCATTTTTTACTTAACTTTGTATTCCACCTTAAAACCTGCCATTTTTGGATTATTATTTTTTTTTTTTGGACTTGCTTGAAAGAATAATTCGATATTTGTTCCTTTTGCCTGACTTCCTCCTCGTGGTTCTGCAGGGTGAAGCCTTCCCAGAGCTGAAGAAGGACCCGGAGATGGTCAAAGATGTCATCAACGAGGAGGAGGAGCAGTTCCTGAAAACCCTCAGCAGGGGGCGCCGCATCCTGGACAGGAAGATCATGAGTCTGGGGGATTGTAAAACCATCCCTGGTAAGACCCCCCCCTTGTTTCATCATGCTTTCCCTCTCTGCTGCAGGTCTGTCGGTTTCACTCCTTCCCTCCATCCTTTGTTTTCCAGCTTTAATCCCCTCAGATTGTATTTGTGGCTTTATGGATCAGTCCCCCCCCACCCATTCATCCGTCTGATGATTGGATTCTTTATTGTCTTAGGCTCATAAATTATCAGGTTTACTCAAACAAACTAAGCTAAAAATTCCAATGAAAACTATTTGGCTGCACTATTTCAGATTTGAAATGACCAAAAATTGTAGATGAGGCACTCCGAACGTTTCTTTACAACCACATGTTCAGCTCAGCGTTTCACAGGGACAGTTTTTACCGGCGCACGCATCTCGAAACAGCTGGAAACTGGAGAAAAATAGCAGGAGAAAAAGTGAAAAAAATTCCCAAATTTAAGTGCATCCTACATTTAGTCAAACACTTGTAATTAAAAATGTACTTGAGCTCCAGTTTGTCCTCCAGATGGAGCCTCTTTGTACCATCAAAGCTTTTTGCTCTTTTCTGCCAATCCTTCACCCATTTGTTGTGTTCCTCTTTGTGAGTCCAGGTGACACAGCCTGGCTGCTGTACGACACCTATGGCTTCCCCCTGGACCTGACCTCCCTCATCGCCGAGGAGAAGGGGATGGAGGTGGACCTGGCTGCCTTTGAGGAGGAGAAGAAGTCGGCCCAGGTCAGGATCTGGACTGTGTGTCGTGTTGTTGTGCAGCAGCACAATTATTACACAAATACTAAAACTCACAGTTTAATAGGACTGAGTAATGTCATTAACTTGATTCCAATACAATACCCCCACATTTTCCTCTTTTTTTGCAACTTTTAAGCCAATTTCGGCATCATTTGAAGGGGAAATGCCAAAGAAAAGTTTTAGTTCTTAACTTATCATCTTAACTTTTCTCTTTTTACGACTTCTGGGATCTGATGCTGTTCTTCTCATACTCGGTGCTTTTAGAGAAGAAATACTTGATGCTATTTTGAATGAGAGTTCATGCTGATCTGAGAGGCTTCTGGTCGGGTTATTTCAATATGATGTCCTCTGTTCTTGAGGTAAATCTTCAGCTTTGCCCATTCGTTTCTATATTTGCTTTAACATCCCAATGGAAGTCTGTTAGTATTCTTCCATTTCCTGGTGGCTTAAAGATGTTTTTGTTTAAAAATTGAGAAGATTAGCTAAATATTGAGGGGATTTAGAGTTTATTCTTTTCAACAAATAACAATCCCTTAGTTTCAGTTTCTTTCATTTGGATGAAACAGCTGGTTTATTTTCTATTTCTCTGCAATCTGTAAATGTATGTTGGGAAAAAAAAGGCCATTTTTATCCCTTGTATTGGAGATATTTTGTTGTTCTTTTGTCCAATAAATACCTCAAAGTAAAATGAAGAAAGTGTTGAATCGAACATTAAGTGTTGCATCCTCCTGACCGCCTGCAGCTGAAGTCTCAGGGCCGCGGGGCCGGAGACGAGGACCACATCATGCTGGACATCTACGCCATCGAGGAGCTGAGGAACCGGCAGATTGCCGCCACCGACGACTCCCCGAAGTACCAGTACAGCTCCGATGCCGCCGGCCGCTACGGTGAGCGCCGCCCGGCCCCCCGCCGCCGCCCGGACGCCGCCGCTCGCCACCGCCGCTCACGGGCGCCGTGTCTGTCCCCCAGAGTTCCAGCAGGTGGAGGCCACCGTGCTGGCGCTGCGGCGCGACCGCGCCTTCTGCCAGGAGGTGACCACGGGCCAGGACTGCGGCGTGCTGCTGGACCGCACCGCCTTCTACGCCGAGCAGGGCGGCCAGACGTTCGACGAGGGCTACATGCTGCGCCAGGAGGACGACGCCGAGGACGTAAGCCCAACGCACCCACCAAGTCATTTCACTGAATATGTGTATTTAACACATTATATATTTCATTATTTGCTATAACTTTATATAATTAAGGATTTAATGTAAATGATGATATTACAAATATTTTATTATAGAATTTATTTCATTAAGTATTTTAAATATATTACATATATATATTCTATATTTACCTCTTATTATATTTGATAGTTCTATATTTATTTAATTATATATTATTAAATATGATTTATTCAATTATTTAATTTAAATATATGTAATTATATAGTTATATATCATTGTTATTATATTACTGTATTTAATGTAAATATTATATTTTATTACAAATCTTTTATAATAGAATATATTTCAATTGAATATATTACATATTTATAAATATAATATATTGTAATTCATACTATATTTATTCAATGCATTATATATTTAATTGTATAGTTGATATAATACTATATTTAATGTAAATGATATAATCTGATATATATTTAATAAAGAATATTAATTTAATATAATGAGTGGCTGTTTCCTTCTGCAGAGAACTGAGTTCACGGTGAAGAACACGCAGGTGCGGGGGGGCTACGTCCTGCACGTGGGCGCCGTCTACGGGACGCTGCGGGTGGGCGACCGCGTCACGCTGCACGTGGACGAGGTGAGCAGACCGCCGCCACGGCAACCCAGCGCCACGGCAACCCGCCGCCGGCTGGCTGACCCTGTCTGACCCCGTCTGCCCCCCCAGGCTCGCCGGCGGCCCGTCATGAGCAACCACACCGCCACGCACATCCTGAACTTCGCGCTGCGCGGCGTGCTGGGCGAGGCCGACCAGAGGGGCTCGCTGGTCGCCTCCGACCGCCTGCGCTTCGACTTCACCGCCAAAGGCGCCCTGAGCACCGGCGAGATCCGCCGCACCGAGGAGATCGCCTGCGCCATGATCAAGGACGCCAAGGTGGGAGGCGGCGCCGTGGCCCGGGTCGCTGCCGGCCGCGTCAGCGCCACCTGACACGCCTCTTCCAACCTTCCAGCCCGTGTACGCCATGGACGCTCCTCTGGCGGCGGCCAAGGCCATCCAGGGGCTGCGCGCCGTGTTCGACGAGACCTACCCCGACCCCGTCAGGGTGGTGTCCATCGGCGTCCCCGTCCAGGAGCTGCTGGACGACCCCAGCAGCGCCGCCGGCGCCCTCACCTCCATCGAGTTCTGCGGCGGAACGTAAGCGGTCCTGACCTTTGACCTTTAACCCGCTCAGTTAGGCTGCTGGATCTTTGAAAAACAAGGGGCTCCAGATAGTTTAAACAGATCGACAGGCAGCAGCGTTTCTGGTGTCTTTCCTCCTTGGCGTTAAAACTCCTGAAAGAGGAGAAAACTGAGCAAACTTCTGCTTCACAGAGCCCAGAGCTGATCAATACTGAGAGCTGAGGATCAACAATCGGAACACTGGTCAATAGTCACAGCTCTGCTTTCTATGGAGGATATTTTTGCTCAGATTTTATTCTTTAAAAGCCGTTTTAGTTGTTTTCTTTGATGTTTCCAGTAGCCACTTCAAAGGCTCTTCCTCCTTTGATGTTTCAGTTCTTAAACGTGCCGCCTTTGGTCTTCTTCTTTCTTTTCTTTTGTTGTCTTCCCACCTGCAGCCACCTGCAGAACTCGGCCCACGCCGCGCCGTTCGTCATCGTCTCCGAGGAGGCCATCGCTAAGGGCATCCGCCGCATCGTCGCGGTAACGGGGGCAGAGGCCCAGAAGGCCCAGAGGAAGGCCGACGCCCTCCGCCAGTCGCTGTCCTCGCTGGCAGAGAGAGTCCAGCAGCAGACCTCCCCCAACAAGGACGTCCAGAAGGAGATCGCAGACGCCACCGAGGTGAGTCAGCGCTCGCCGGCTGACCGCCACCGGCTGACCGGCGCCATCAGCGGCTGACCGGAGCCGCCTCCCCTGCAGTCCCTAGGCACCGCCGTCATCTCCCAGTGGCAGAAGGACGAGATGCGGGAGGCCCTGAAGGGCCTGAAGAAGACGATGGACGACCTGGACCGCAGCTACAAGGCCGACATCCAGAAGCGCGTCCTGGAGAAGACGAAGGAGGTGATCGAGAGCAGCCCCAACCAGCCGCTGCTCGTCATGGAGATGGAGACCGGCGCCTCGGCAAAGGTTCAGGGATCAATACCCATACGTACATGTAGCAGAACAGTAATACATATGTGTTTATTCACATATACATGCATATATACAAACCATGGACCTTTCTGCCCCCCTCCTCTCTCTCAGGCTCTGAACGAGTCTCTGAAGCTGCTGAAGTCTCAGTCCCCTCAGACCGCCGCCATGCTCTTCACCGTCGACCCCGACGCCGGAAAAATCACCTGCCTGTGCCAAGTCCCTCAGGTATCCCCCCCCACCACCACCACCCCCTGGCCCCACCCTCCCGGAGCCCCCCCCTCCCAGCATAGGTAACCTCTCTGCTCCTTTCCCTGCAGGATGTGGCCAACCGGGGCCTGAAGGCCAGCGAGTGGGTGCAGGAGCTCTGCCCCCTGCTGGACGGCAAGGGCGGCGGCAAAGACATGTCTGCCCAGGCCACCGGCCGGAACACGCACAGCCTGCAGGAGGCGCTGCAGACCGCCAGCCAGTTCGCACGCCTCCGGCTGGGGGAGAACTGAGGGCCCCGGGGTGAGGCACCTTTTGGCCCGTTCAAGTGTTCTGGCGTCCCCCGCTCACTTCCTGTCCCCCGCTGATTTCCTGTCCCTGCTCACTTCCTGTCCCTCGCTTGTCCCTACAGATCCCTGCTCACTTCCTGTCCCTCGCTCACTTCCTGTCCTCCGCTTACTTCCTGTCCCCCACTTGTCCCTGCCGATCCCTGCTCACTTCCTGT
>CAJRST010022223.1:17967365-17977407 GCA_907169785.1 Menidia menidia
GGGGGGGGTCACCCCGGCGCAGGACAAGGCACAAAAGCAGGCGTGTGTGTCCGAGTGTGTGAGGGAGGAACACAGAGAAAAAACGCAAAGCGAAGAGTCCGAACCGGCCCGGCTCCACACCGTCCATCACCCCCCCCCCCCCCCCCCCCCCCCCGTAAAGGAAGCAGCCCACAGAGAGAACACAGGAAGGTACCACAGAGCAACAGGTCCCAGCAGCTCCTTCGGCCGCCTGCAGGGGGCAGCAGGACGCCTTCATCACCACAGAGGGGGGGCATTCTGCTTTTAAATCCCCTGAAGCTGCTTCTTTAGGAGAAAAAAACTCAGGGCTCCAGGAGTTAAAGATCCTTAAAATCTGATTTCTGTCTCAAGAGCTCCAACTCGTCCACTAAAACATTCAAGCAGAGAACGTTTTCTTTGCTTTAAGGCGCAGAGAGGAGTTTTCCCCCCTCGTTTTAATCCTAAAATCATGCTTTTCTTGGTGCTTTGCCGTCAGATCTATGAATCCGTTTGTGTAAAAAGGCCGAATCTTCTCCACTTGAATCTGAACTCCTGAATATGGGACGCAGAGAGGGGGACTTCATCAGGTTTTTACAGATGCTGCTTTGCCCAAAAGAAGGTTTGGAGAATGAAGGTGACAAACACTGATGCTGCTAATGAGCACAGCTCCAGGGTCTGTGCACATCTAACAGCATCTGAGATCACCTGGAAAAGCCTCTTCAGGACATTTTTTGTCTATATGATCTGGAGCTGTGGGCTAAATGGACGGGTCCTGTTGAGCAGAAATAACAAATTTATGTCTTTTTCTGTAAAAGTGGCTCTGACCTGATGAAGACGCCCCCCAGCGGCTGCAAAATTCAGGATTTCTCCACCTCAGATTTCAGTGTTTGCTCCACCTGCTTTTAAATGTAGATCTTATAAACCTGAAAAATTCCAGAATACTTTAATTTAAAGGCTGTTTTTGGGGATCTTTGAGTGACTCTTGTCTTTGTTTTCCACAGGAACCCTGAGCTCTTCGCAGCCTCTGCCTCCCTCTGCGCTCTTCCCTCTCCACCCGTTTGTTCTCTGCTTTCTACAGGCGTAAATAACTCAAAACGGAGGCTGTCGGCGGGTCGTTCGGCGTGTCAGGAGCCATTAGCGCCGTCTGAGTGGCGAAAAGAAAAGCCAGGGCGAAAAAAACTCACAGACTAATCTGTGTGAGGCTCCGCCCACTCCGCACTTTGCAAAGTTTTAATTGGCCGATCGGGGACCAGAACTTGTTTTTATTGAGGACGAGCGGGCTCCAGTGGGGCGGCGGGGGGAGTGGGGGGGGTTCCAGAACCCCGATATGTGGGTCGAAGCCCTCCAGGCGCTTTCTGACTCCACGGGGACAAAAAGCAGTCTGCAGAACCCCGGAAGGAGCCGAGCCCGGTCCGGTTTGCTCAGAACGACACAGCCCAGGTCTCTCTGTGGACTGCCCGTTGCCATGGCGCCCAGCATCCCTCAGAAAGCGGCTGGAGGCCGGGGCCTGTGGGGTTCTGCCCCACGGGACAGAGGACAGTCTTCCTTTGCTCCGAGATCCTCCAAATGTCCAGCCCAGGGGGCCTCGGGGCCGCTGGCCTCTGGGACCGTCCCGGCGGCGCTCACTTCCCCGGGAACACGGTGATCTTGCCGGCCTTGGCCAGCTGCTGGATGATCTGCGCCTCGAAGTCGGCGTCGTGCACGCCGGTCTTCCGGAACTCCCCCGAGTAGCGGTTCTGCTCCCAGTAGTGGTGCCAGTTGCCCCGGCCGTCGGCGCCGAAGCCGAACACGTTCACCTGCAACGAGAGAGCAGGAGCTGGCTGGGACGAGAACAGGAACAGAAACAGGAACAGAAAGCAGGAAGCAGGAACAGGAACAGGAACACAAATAGAAACAGGAACAGGAAGAAACAGGAGCAGAGTGCTGGAAGCAAGAACAGGAAGCAGAACCCGGAACAGAAACAGGAAGGAGGAACAGAAACAGGAAACAGGAACAGAAATAGAAACAGGAAGCGGGAACAGGAAGGAACAGAAGCAGGAACAGGAAGTGGGAACAGAAACAGGAAGCAGGAACAGAAACAGGAACAGAAGCAGGAACAGAAACAGCAGGCAGGAACACAAATAGAAACAGGAACAGAAAAAGGAAGCAGAACAGGAGGGAGCAGAAACAGGAAGCGGGAACAGAAACAGGAAACAAGAAGCAGAACAGGAAGGAGCAGAAACAGGAACAGGAAGAGAAGCAGGAACATAACAGGAAACGGGAACAGGAAGGAGCAGAAACAGGAACAGAAACAGAAGCAGTACCAGAAACAGAAACAGAAGCAGGAAGCGGGAACTGGAAGCGGGAACAGGAAGGAGCAGAAACAGGAGGCGGCACTGACCTCATCGCAGACGTGCAGGGCGAAGAACAGCACCAGCATGCCGGTGGACGGGTAGCGGCCGTGGTGCCGGGTCCAGCGGTCGTGGATGTATTTGAAGAACGCCGGGTTGAAGATCTGGACCTAATGGAGACAGGAGAACCGTTTTCCCGCCTGCTCTCACACCGTTCTGGTGTCTTTCCTCCTCTCCTCTGATGATCCAATCATCTAAGGCCACCACCTCTGATTTCTGGTTCAGTTTGAACTCAAACCATACTAGTTCCACCTCAAAAATGATCAATTTTTAGCTTTCATGTATCAAAATCTGTCCTGTTTAACTTAGAGACTCTGGATTCATCGTCTGCCGCCTGTTGATTCTCACTTTTTAGGCCCCAAACTGGGGGAGGGAACCTCAGAGATCTGTGTTTATGGGTCAGCCTGAGGGACGCTGACCGGGCAGAGATCCCCTCCACATCCCGACACGGGGGGGATTCATTTGAGTTTATTTATCTGTGCGGATTAAAGAGATTAGTGGAAACAAAGGGAAGGTTTCTAATCGGCCACGGGCCGGGAGGACGGGGTGTCAGCAGGGCAGCATCCCTCCGGCTGGCCGGGGCTCTACCACTCTGGAAAAGGCCACAGCTCATCTAATCTCATCTAAAAACAGACCTGAGCAGAATTGGGGTAAATCTGTAGGTAAACTCCATTTAATTTTTATTGTCCGGCTTAATGCTGATCCTCATATTCTCTTTGAAGCGTTCACACATTTGCTGTCTGGAAAATAACATCGCTTAGGTGGATTGATAGTGCTCCACCTACCAATGGGGGGGGGGGCATAAGGTGGTGTTTGACCTGCTGCCAATGAAAAACCCGACACACAGATTAAAGTGAAAGCTGGAGGATTTTTGTAGGTAAAAGGTAAAAGACTCACAACCATCACAGGAAAAGGGATTATAGATGGCTAACAGATGTTTTGGGGTCATAAGGCAGGACAGGAATTTACTTCGTTACTTTTTTGTTTTTCTATTTCACAGAAGGAGGAAGACGATTATAGATGTGTTTTTTGTAACAAGACTGAGCGTTTCCTTAAGAATATGCGTGAATGTGTATATGGAGATGTGCTTAATTCCCACATCCTCCCAGTGGTGCTCCCACAGCTTATTAATTCAGCGGAAATGTTTTTTCCTGAGAACATTGAACTGTGTACACATAACACATGACAAACAGTTCGAGGATTGTTTTTGTTTTTTGTAGCCTTGTAGTGTTTGTTAAGAAAAAAAAATAGATAAAAAAAGAACATACCTTGTCTTTGTCTACACGCAGGAACTGCTTAACTGGAGCGTACGTGCTGGAGGAGAGAGACACAATAACGTATTATTATTATTAATAATAATATTATTAATATTTTATTATGTTATTTATTATTTATATATACATATTATCATTATGTAGGTATTTATTTATCTATCTATCATTATGTAATAATGATTTATATATATAAACCATTAAATAAATTAAATAAATATATATATATAATCATTATTAAGTGAATAAACATATAAAACCATTTATGAAATAAATAAAAACCAGGAGCTGTCACTTTAATAGCTCCTGTGCGTGTGTGTGTGTGTGTGTGTTTGTGAGTGTGTGCGTGTGTTTGCGTGCTCACAATCGGATCTGGCCGGTGGACAGGGCGCTGGTGATCCAGACCAGGTCCAGCGTTTTGAAGGGGACCAGGACGAAGCTGACGTTGGGCGCCAGGTTCTTGGCGCTCTCCGGGTACATGAAGTGGTGCGTGGTGCGGCTGCCCGCGTCCTCCTCGTAGCCCACCGTGGGGGCCAGGTTTATCCTGGGGGGGGGGGGGGGGGGGAGGGAGAGGATCACAGGTCTGCAGACACAGGCTGAGGAGAGGAGTCAAGGGTTTTCGTTTGATCTTGTTTTAACATTAAGCCGTATGTGTGTCGCCCAGGTGGGTCACGTGACCCCAAACCCCAATGGAGGCCAGCGTTCCAGAGTGGGATTAGACTGAGGCACTAAACCTGCTGTGGATGGGGCCTTGGGGGGGCGCCTCACCTCATGATGAAGCCGTGGCCGTCGATGGTGGCCCCGTACCCGGCCCCCCGCAGGTTCCCAGAGTTCCCCACCACGGCGCAGCGCAGGCAGCGGCCCGGGTCCCAGGAGCCGTACGGAGACCTGCCGGGGATCACCTGCAACGGAACCAGGCCGGATCACACAGAGCCCCCCGGGGGCCCCAGGGGGCCTCAGGGGCCACTGGGGGGGAGGGGCCGTTGGGGGCCGGTCTGACGTACCTGGAAGAGGCGCAGCAGCACCTGCTGGATGCTGTGGGGTTTGAACTGGGGCTGCAGCATCTGCAGACAGATACAGATACAGAGGGGTTATTCCCCCCCCCCCCGGAGTCTCACCCCCCACCTGACACAACCCCCACCTAAAAAAACTCCTGCTAATAGATTAAATGCTCAGTTTGAGACGGTTCGCGCCGTTTAAATCGTCGTTTGTGCTGCTTTTGCTCCTGAGATATCCATCGATCCATTATCATAACCTCTTATCCCCTAATGGGGTCGTGGGGGGACTGGAGCCTATCCCAGTAGCCAATAAGGAGAGGCGGGGTCACCCTGTACGGTCCCCAGTCCATCACAGGGACACACAGAGACACACAAAGACCAACAACCACACACACTCACACTAAGGGCAGTTTGGAGCGTCCAATAAACATGCAGGTTTTTGGACGGTGGGAGGAAGAACGGGGAGAACCCGGAGAGAACCCACAGACACAGGAGAACATTAAGACTCCACCCAGAAAGGTCCTGGTTCCCCCGGGACTGGAACCCAGATTAAGATGAATGTTCATGGCCAGTTTAAATGGACTTAATCTGATTAAACTGTTTAAATGAATTAGCCTGTTGTTGACGGGGCTTCATTTAATTCATTCATCCCTTTACGTTGTCTCTCTGTAGCCTCGTTCAGTTGTCTCTTACTCCCAACAGGAGAGCTTTAACCTTTTTCCTGCTTTACATTAAATGGCTGGAACGCTGTGTGTCCTCTGTGGCTCTCTGACTGTCCCGGCTTTGTTGGCTCCTCGTCTCCATCCTTTCCTGTCAGGTCCAAATGGATTTATCGATCTGGATGTTGGACATCTGCTGACTGCAACACGAGGGGGTCAAAAGGAAAGGCTGCAGCCCAACGCCTGAAGCAATCCAAACTTCAGACTAAGACTTTACACCAAAAGATGTCTGATTTAACTGAATTAACAGCTTTAATTATGCTAATTAAGGGCAGCAAATGTGCAGGAATAACGTCCATTTTTGCAGCTTTAAACCCATCAGAGGATTAACTCACAGCTGCTTTCTGCTTTTTGTCTTTAAAAAATAAAAACTCTCGGACAGATGTGGGCTGTTTACAATTTTAACGGCTTTTTTTACCCAGGAATAAAACTTTATAGTCCAATTTGAAAAGGCAGCCAGAGGCCAAAAGACTAAAATGAATCAGTCTCATTCTGGCTGCAATTTATGTAAAAAATGCCCGGAAAATGAACTTCTATGGAGATAAAAACACAATTATGCACGCATAAGGTAAAAATAAATGCCGATATTAAAACGTTTAAGCATCCTGAACAAAATAAACAACTCACGGCTCCTTTAGTTAAAGTTGGCCTCAATGTTAAGGAGTCAAATTCAGCTACACGAGTCACTGCCAACAGCTTTTTTCTATCAAACAGTGGCATCAATGTACATTTCATTTAAATTAATTTACTAAAATGCCTCCAATAAACACAATTAATTTAGTTTAGAGTTATTCAGAGTTCATTTAAAGTTAAACGAAGAGAAATTCAGTTGAACATTCGAGCAAAGTCGTGACACGATTACCTTAAATTCATTATCAGAAACAGATCAGTTTTTTACTCAAGTTGTCAAATGCCCACAATGATATCCTGTTAAAGAGAAGCTGAGATGGACTAGAAATCATAGAGATTGAACGAGCTAGTCGTGAATATTAGATCAGGATGAGGGTTACATGCAGAGTTCTCTGCCTCTGCATCCTGTTAATATGTTCAAATAGGAACATTCAGTATTTCAGTAGGGAGAAATCTTAATAAAAATAGAGAAAGAAGACGTTGGCCGGTCAGCACTCCTCGTGTCCAGCCTCCCTCCTCCTGGCTCAGCTAAACCAGGAGGAAGAGATGATGATTCATTACCCCAACCCTCAAATTAGAGCCATAAGCAAGCATCTTCTGTGGGCACAAACAGAGAGTGTTTGATGGCGATCCGACGGCGTGCTGAGGCTAACTGGAGCCCGATCATTAACTCTTATTACTGTGTTGTGCTGGAGGCTCTTATGTTCAAATAACAACAAAAAAATAGACTTCTAGTTTGAACGGAACACTGAGTTTTGCTCTCCGACTGTCAGACTGCAGATGTTTTTACTAACTAGAGGAGAAATGCCTCCATGGCGCAGTCGTTTGAGCAGTTTTAGGGATTTAGACTGGTTCTAAAGGCACAGACGAGTGGACAGGGAAGCTTGTGGAGCCCTTAATGGTGCAAATACAAGATTTCGGCTTGTCGGATTTACTGTTCGTGCTGGACTCTGGAGCCCTTTGGCCCCTTTTTCTGCCATCCCACAGCTGGAATCCAGAGGTGGAAGAGCTCAGACTGACTCATTCAGGACCCTGTCTGAATTCATATTGGCAAAAAGCACTTAGGGCACTTTGATATTGATGGCGGCTGAAATGACTCGCCTTCTTATTGAGTCCCCGTGTGCCTGAGGTCCATTTTAAGGTTGTGGGAGACTAAAATGAAGAAGGTGGAAGCAGATGTGGATTATGTGGATGTTTCTAAACATGTGCTGGTAGCTGGTACATCCAGATGTGTTCGGTTTGTTGGGAAAGTGGACTGTCCTGTTAGATGGGGGGGGGGGGGCAGGGAGGAAAGGAGCATGGTCTCCCTCCAGAGCTGCTAAACGTGTGAGAGCAGAACTGATTCCACTCTCTGTCTCCAAGTGAAGGAGATGGAGGTCAGTCTGATCAATGAGTCCAAAAATGGAGAAATAATTCTGTGCTGCTTTAAAACGTTCCTGATCCACTAAATGACGGCAGATCTGTTAAAGTCTGGATGCTTTTAATGAAGCTCTGCTCCTAAAATGGACACTTTGAGCTCCCAAACATCCAGATTTAACCCCTGTGAGCTCTGAGGCTCCTTTCTGAGCCCAGATCCTTTTTCCTTGGCTCAGTTTAAGCTGAACTCTCGCAGAGTTCCTGTCATTTTCCGGAATTGTGTCCCTCTGAGTCCTTTACAGATCAGATGAATGTCAGTATTCCTCATTCATTTATTGGTGTTTTATGAATATTTTGGTCCTCAGGACACAAATGGAGCCTCATGGAGCAGAACGCTCACAGTTTGTCGTTTCTGGCTCAGGAAACTCACTTGTGCACACTAACTTTGATGGTTTTAACTATTACTGCAAATAATGAACTAATCTGTAGGATTTCTGACTGTTTCCACTCAGAACTGAGGAGTATGTTTGATTAAACCGACCTCTACTTCTGGAAAAAAGGGTATTATATGTCAGTGAGTTGGTCATGTTGCAGAAAAATGAGGTAAAAAGCCAAATCGCTGAGTTTTTTCTGAGCAGAGAGCAGAAATCAGTTTAAGTTTTGATCCAAACAGACGCCATTCAAAGGAGAATTAATCATTTGTAATGGGATAGAAACGGAGGAACAACAGCAACAGAGCTCATTAGCTCAACATAATGGCTTGAGGAGGCGGCATCTCGAAGGGTCAAAGGTCAGGAGTGCAGCTAACAGCACGTTTTGTCTCGCATGTCCAGTGTGTAATGGTTTTATGTGGGATTATGTGCACGACTCAGCTGGTGCCATGCAAACAAACATGATAAAAGCTGTTAATCAGTGAGCTTTAGAGGAGCTTTTAAGAAGATTTGGTTTCGGTTGGACGGTCCTGCCTTCGGTTTCCGGGCTTCCAGAGTTTGTGGCCCGTCTACTTAACTCACAGCTATCGGGTTTAGACCCAGATTCGGAAAGTTTACTGGAAACAAAGCATCAGAGTTAAGCCTCCGGCGTGGCAGACCTACACAAAACAGCAGCATTAGAGTTCTACCGTTTATTAAGAGCCCTGGATTGATTTCAGCCTCCGGACTCTGGGGATTTGACCTCAGGGCTGAAATGCGAGCGGGTAAGCCAGCCATCTTGTGGCGCCATCAGATTGGACCCACATTGCTTTACACCAAGGACGAATCAGCTAAAGGAGGGGTTGGATTTCTCTTTTATCAGCCTAAAAAATGACTAAATATGTCCTGAAGTCAGTAACGAAAACAGAAGGCTTCAATGAGCAGCAAATCAAGCTGCTTTTTAACATGCAGAAAATGAAAGAAGAGGGATGAATCCAGATCGGTGCTCGGGTTATTGAGCTGCTCTGTGACAGCAGACGTTTGCAGCTGGTGTTTAACACAACGCCAAGGAGGAAAGACACCAGAAACCCCTGCTGCCCGCCAGCCTGAAGCTTTAAAGGCTGTTTACAACTATCCAGAGTCCATGGCTCTGCACAGAAAAACATTCGATTCATCCATCCATTATCGTAACCTCTTATCCCCTAATGGGGTCTCGGGGGGACTGGAGTCTATCCCAGTAACCAATGGGGAGAGGCGGGGTCACCCTGGACGGTCCCCAGTCCATCACAGAGCCACACAGAGACACACAAGGACCAACAACCACACACACTCACACTAAGGGCAGTTTGGAGTCCAACCAACCTAGCATGCAGGTTTTTGGACGGTGGGAGGAAGCCGGAGAACCCGGATAGAACCCACAGACACAGGAGAACATGCAGACTCCACCCAGAAAGGTCCTGGTTCCCCCGGGACTCCAACCCAGAACCCTCTGTGAGGGGATGGTGCTGACCACCACACTCCAAGTCCCAACAGCAGGAATTTCACAGCGCTTTCCAAAAAGAATCAGAACGCCCAACAATTCCCACAGAGCAGAGCAGCACTAGGCGACACAGGCAAGGAACAACTTCCTCACAACCAGATGTTTTCATGGAGTCCCCACCCCGGTCCAGATGTGCTTCTCCCACTCAGAGACCAGCTGTGCAGAGCGGAGGAGGACGGCTACTTACCACCCACCAGTAGTAGACGTCGGGGGGCAGCTGGATGTTGTCCCGGGTCCAGACCGGGGACACGTCCGGCTCGTAGCTCTCGTCGAACCAGTCGGAGACCCCCGGGTCCCCCACGCAGCGCGGGCAGGCGCAGGTCCTCTGCGGGGGGGCGGCGGGCGCCGCCAGCCGGTGGGCGCCGGCGTAGCTGGGCACCAGCTTGACCCGCCGGGACTCCTCCCAGCCGGGGGGCTCCAGGTAGCCCAGCCCCACGCCCCCCCGCAGGGACACGGACAGCAGCAGCGAGGTGAGGAAGACCAGCGCCAGCGTCCCCAGCAGCACCCACAGCCGGCGGGAGCACCTCGGCCGGCCGCCGGCCGCCCCCCCGCCCCCCCCCGCCGCCGCCCCCCCGCCCGCCCGGAGCCGGCCGGCGCCTCTGTTGGGGACGCCGCTCCAGGGGCCCCAGCCCCTGTCCCGCTGCAGGCTGGAGGGCGGGATGCGGCCCCCCCACGGCCATGCCCCCGGCCCTGGGCCTGCCACTCTCCCCGCCCCCCCGCCGCCCCCCCAA